>UZAN01058360.1:0-12120 GCA_900618425.1 Echinostoma caproni
CTATGCATGCAAGTCGTGGTACCACGGAAGGTGCAGTAAATTGAGGAAGAGAGTAACAGAAATATATAAGGTTAACCAACTTATGAACTGGGTCTGCCTTAACTCCGTTTTTAGTGCTGTACAATAAGGTTGAAGAAGAGGAAGGTATCTCCCACTCCGCGCACACATGTCATCAAAGGCAATGTAAATAGCCAGTTTTTCCCACAGGAAGCCACAAATAATTCTGCACAATGTCTCGTTCCTTCTCCACTACGCGAGAGAAGAACGGTAGAGGAATGAATTAAAGTGAGATTAGGAGTGGCCCATCAAACCAAGGCGGCTTCAGACCTAAACGTGCACAGTGCAATAATAGATTTGAAGCTGGTTTAGCGCATCATGCACAGGAACTGGGGCACCTCCGGAATAGTTCTGTTTCTGCATCCATCACACTGGACAAACTGGAGAGAAACACTTGAGGTAATACTGAGGGAAGTAATAGAAATGTAGTAATGAAAGGAGTACTGGAACCACTTTTTCAAAGTATGAACCGCAAAACCCACCACACCAGAGCATATCTTCTCGCACTACTACGGATCTCCGAAATACCTGGAGAAACACACATAAAAAGGATTTTTCAGTTGGGAAAATTGAAGGAGAATGCTGACAGAGTTAGGCCTAGCCCGGTGCTGATAGAGTTAGCAATGTCCACTATGAGAGACCTACTGCTTGCTGCCACAGAGAAAGTCAGGGTTGCGTCCGATAACTGGACAATCGTTCAGCTTGATATGTCAACAAACTCTCCATATGTATCCCTCAAAACGTATCACTCTGTCATTGCGAAGCCTATTGTTAAGATTAAAACGATTCAGAGCGAGAGCAATGCATGCAGCCCCCCAGGGCACAAGCAGTTCCCAGGCAATACGAATAAACTCGCATAACCGAAAAATTATCAGTACCAAGCAGCTCCGAACACCTATTCACTTATTCACCAAGGCAGTCTACTATTGTTCAAAATTCAGCTGACGCTGAGCGCTATAATAATGGAGCTAAACATTGCCTGCGGGAAACCGGCCCAACAAACAGTAAAAGATTATTTCTGTCGCCATCACTGTCTCCTGGAATGCATAAGGGTAACAAAAAAGGGTAACTGTTACCCGTAAGAGGCCTAATGCACCAAATAGAGACCCAAATAGGGATGTACATGTGTTAAAAGCCGCCCTGACCCCTCGAGGGATACACCCGAAGGGTTTTGGAACTTAGAAACTTCCGAAACTGGGAATTAATCTAACGGTATGAAATTCCAACGTCTGTAGCCTTCGAAACAAGTGGGGGGACTTGGAGGATCGATGCTAAAGGACAAACAGCATAGCAATATCTAAATCTTGGCTAACCTCAGAGGAGCCTGTGAACTGTCCATTGTTAAATGACCGTTTGACCTACCAGGTAAATAGACCGCACGGGTGCCAGGGCGGGGGAGTTCTTGTAATGATGCAGTTCAACTACGTTCAATGGGAGCTACCATATTCGCTATTATTTGATAGCATCCAGGCCAGCGAATGTGCTCTGAGTTCAGAGAACGAGAAACGAGCAGTAGCTTGTGTTAACCGCAGCTCAGAAGCAAATGAGAATGAGGACAGTGAGGCTTTAAACTTTTTAAAAAGGGTGAAGCCTGATTCCCCTGAAGTGGTAATATTGGGGAAATTCAATGCTCTCAACATAAACTGACCAGCGAGGAATGGGGCTGCAAACGTTTTCGATGAATCCCTTCTTGATTGGTCCCAAATTGTGCAGTGTGGCATCACATGCTTCTACCCGACAGATTCCGCATGGGTCATCAACCATTTCTTCTTGATCTCGTCTTTACCACGAATAAGCATGATGTGTGCGGGATCAACGTAGATCCACCCCTAGGGAAAAGTGACACTGCGGCATCACATTTGAACACCGGCTTCAGAAGAGACCCATAAGAAACAAGTAGGCCAGGAACTTTGGAAGAAATAGTCAGAATGAGCTAATCAGAAAGGCACATGAACGCGATTGGGTGCTGACAGTGGCCAATCCCACGGTAGAAGAGAGGTGGCAAACCATAAAGCGTGGTACAGTAGAGCGTATGGACGAGTTTGCCCCGCTAACTGCAACGAAAAATAGAAACGGCCCCAGTGGTGGACACCTGCAGTGAAACGCGCACTGCAACGTAGAAATAAGTAACGAAAAAGGTTTGCACAATGCCATAGTAACATCGTTTGTCATAAGTATACAGGAGAGCGAAATATTGCTGTTAAAGTGCAGCGAGCGGCAAAATACGAATTTGAGGTACGACTAGCTGCCAAAGCCAAAACACGTCCTAAAAAGTACTACAGTTACGTTCAGCCAAAAGCGGCCTTACGGGAAGGCGTGGGAGAACTGACTCTCCCAGAAGGTGGCAAAGCCATAATGAACGGGGCTAAAGCAAATACCCTACTGGAGTTCTTCCAGAGTGTGTATAGAGTGGACAACCTCGCAGAAGTAGAGATGCCCACCTATCAAGGGCCACAGATGGATACTCTAGAACTCACATGGACAGAGGTTGTAAGGGTCCTTGGAGCAATAAACTTCAAAAAGGCATCAGTGGCAGAAGGAATCCACCAAGCAATGGTAAGGCTATTGAGCTGCATTATCCAGGACCTGGTCCGCGTTTCATTTACCGCTTCCCTACGAGATAGAGTGATTCAAACAGATTGGAATAGGGCTGTAGTTTTTGCTATCCACAAAGCGGGTCACAGAAGCCAAGTCGAAAACTGCAGGTCAGTCAGCCTGACTAGCTTCATCGGAAAGTGCTAGCTATTAAAATGTCATTCAGGCAAACGAAAACAAAGTCAAGACCTCGAGTTACTTGGTCCATAAAACGTTGAAAAGTTTGTATAAGTAAACCATAAGGTATTCGAAAAAAATCGAACATACCAAATGGGGTTGTGACTGTTGTTTTGGGAATGTCTGATTCAGCCACTGGGATGTGATAGTATGNGTCGATTTTGGAAAAAAAATTGTTTGGAAAGGAGAGTGAGTGCAAAGTCATGTATGTGTGGAATAAGGTATCTGCCGGCTTTGATGGAGTTGTTTAGTGCTCTGTAGCCACCACAAGGACACCAATCTCCAGAGGTTTTCATGGGTACCATTTGAAGTTGGGAAGACCAAGGGGAGTTTGATGGACGAATGATACCAAGCTGAAGCATGTGNGGTTGCACTTTGCGCGAGCCATGGCCAATTTATTGGGTGTTAGTCGGCGAGGTCAGGCGGTGAAGGGTTGACCTTTAGTGATGATGCTGTGGGTCACCTCGTGTGTAACACTCGCAGGTTCGTAGGAGGGATGTGTCAATTCTGGAAATCTTTGAAGAATATTGGAGAAGACAGATAACTCGGGTTCGAGTAGACGGAGTCCTATGGATCGAATGCGCGTTGCACGAGCACTGGCAGATAATGAAGTTGAGATGTCGAGTAGTTTAAGCTGCTTGATATCAACAAAGAGAACAAAAGCAGACAAAAGATCAACACCAATGATGGCAGGGTAGACATGAGAAATCGTGAAAATCCAACCGAATTGTCTTCTCAAACCAAGATCGACGGTGATGGAGTGACGGCCGTAGGTGTGAATGCGACTACAGTTGGCTACTAGTAGGGTGACAGTGGTTGGTTGAAGAATCACGCTCAGTTCGGCACCGGTATCGATCAAAAATCGGATACTGGTGCTTTTATTCTGAATGAATAATAGACTGTCTGGAGGATGCCAGAAATAGACGCCGTCATTACTGTCCGTCTTTGGGGTTTTTCTATGAGGTGAATGAACAGGTTGGGGCGCACTTCTTGGCTCTGGAGCCAAACTGTTGGTGATACCAGCAATGTTAAGGTTGGAGCTGGCTGGTTGGTGGTTTCTGCGGGTATACGAGGTCGAGCGACTTCGACTTCGGTTTCGGCTGGATGACCGTGAGCGGGATAGATGAAGAAACAATTGCTGCATCTGCAGTTCAAGGTTTCCTATTCGCGAAGTGATATCATCACAGCAGTAAGCGGTTGGCGTTGGGTCGGAGTAAGCGGTATTGTGTTGCGGAGTTGGGTTTGCTTTGAACATTTTATCCGCGGCCATTGCCATTTCATCCAACTAACCGTTGGAAAGGACAGATAAAACTTCCCGGATGCGTGGAGGGAGACGCTTCAACCAAAGCTGGCGGGGGGTGGCGCCGAATTCGAGGTCCCCAAACAACTCATCCAATCGGCGTTCATTCGACAGCTGTGAATGTGATTACAGCTTCCTCCAAATGACTGTATTGGTCATTCTTGGGAATGCTGATGATAAATTCAANAGGGAAGTGACTATGCAAACCAGGTAGCTGTGACCACTTTATAAACCAAACGTCTATCAGTTCACCGATTCAGCTTCAAACCTGTATCTGTGGAAAACATTCCACCTTGGTACATACTCTGAGAAGTATTGCGACCACTTGTTCATTAGCGGAACTATGTCCACCTTGCTTTCGCTCGAATCATTTGACTAAACCTCGTGGCACGTGCAAACAAGGTAGCTGTGACCACCTTCTAAACCGAACCTCAATCAGTGTACAAGTTACTATACAGGTTTATACCATCCCTATTATTCCACTTCGCCCATTGATTTGTGACATGCGTCTCTCCCCTTATCCCTTCTCAGCTGGGTATTATCCCAGACTGTTCAGTATGACTCTTTTGTTCCAGATACGGTTGGCTTGGACCCGTCGAAGTCTTGGGATCTAAACCCACAATGGAAAATTTTGGCCCTGGCAGTGGATGCTGGGCATGGCTGTTGCGACGGTTTTGTCTGCATGCGTCCGCATTCCGGCAAACGTATGAACTCGTTGTACTTCTTCCTTTTTATTCAAATCCTTGTGACTCCATTTTCCCCGTCTATTGTCCAACATTTTGTCTCTCCGTATCTTCTCTCATTAGAGCCGCACTCCGTTTCCCCACGATAACGGGGTAACAGTTTCTTCAATTTCGATTGATATGCTTATACAGCACATTCTTCCATCCTCCACACCAACGTTTGTGACCTCGTCCGCTTTGTGTTCCGTTTACACAGCGTTTTCGTTCTGCTCCCCTACCATCTCCATTATGTACGTCTCCCAAGTAGTTTATCTATTTACCTGTACTGTCGTTGTACATATGATTATTTTGAACATATGATCATGCCTTGTGAATGCTTCACGGGTGAAATATACATTATTATTAATAAATAATCGTTTGGAAGCGGATGAGGTGTGTACGGAAAAGGGCTTTGGCTTGGGCGAACCATAACTGTGGATTGTTAATAACAAATGCGGGCAATTTAATGTGAGAAGACATGGGAAGGTCCTCTACGTCGAGTTTTGATTGCTCCATGTTTAAAAAGTACATTAAACAAAAAACAAAGTTAAATTCCTGCCTAACCCGGGTACCGTAGAAAAATATGAAACTAGAGATAAATGAAAAACGCTCTCATCAAATATATAGTGCAAAAGATGCTACATATACGAATAATAATGAAATGAACGGTACATGAAACAAACTCACAGAAGGATCGTTCGGCTGGTTGATTGGTCTTATTCTTCAGAGGTGCGGCATCGGTTAATAGTGTGCAGTATTGCTGAAATGGATGGCTGCGACAGTAAACCGACGGCTTGACGATAACTGATAACGTACACGTAATGTTTCAGCAACACTCGGAGCCTACGTGCATAGTTATGAACAGAATTTGTATTGTGTTGTGACTTGTTGTGTATATAAAAACCAGCTGTACAATCATGCCATATAAAAGTGGATAGAAAGGTAAGACACAACAGTACACCCTTTCTAGAGTGAAAGTGCAAACGGAACACTCGATAAAACCAAGAGTAAAATAGAATCGGTAAATAAAACGAGCCTCAAAGTGGACTTTTCTACCAAGACGCGTTTTACGTGTAACGGTTGGAGGTGTAAATGCGCGTGTAGAAGGTGGGATAGTTGAAGAAGTGTGTGTTGTGTCTGTTGAGTGACTTAGTGTGGGTGATGCATCGGGGATAACTGGTAAACAAACAACATGTAGAGATTGCGTGATGGGTAAATTCGATGACGAATCGAGATACACGGGTTTTAAACGATATAATGCTTACGGAGTCATGCGTTCCTTTGCGATCCTTAACAAAATATTTATCCGAATGAGAAATTACACTGTTTGATGCGTTGCATGATGCTTGAGGTAGTTGACATGTAACATCGCAAAGAAAGAAAACGTGGGTACATCTGTGCAAATCATCAGGCACTTGTGTTGGCGTGTTGGACTTGGTTTGGTATACACCATATGGTCTCGCAATCGTTCGGTAAACGTCGATGGAGAAATAGGGGTTGATGGTGAGGTTTGACGCAAATCACTTGGTAGACGATGGGTAGTGCCGTAAACCAAACCTGCCGCCGTACATCCCAGGTCTTCTTTGATGACAGAACGAATGCTCAGTAGGGTGAGTGATGGACCTTTGGTCCAGTGTGGATCTTCTTGATCGCAAAGCTGACAAGGTCACTGAAGAAAGTGGAGGGAATTGTGTTGTGCCTTGACAGAGCACGTCAGTAGAAATAGAACGAAACAGAATTCAATATTCCGGATGAATGGTGAGATGATTGTACGTGCGGCGATCAAAAAGTGAAATAAAGAGAGACGATCGGCAAACCAATGGAAAGGCAAAGTGTGAAACAAGCCCAATAACGGAGACCAAGAGACTGAACAAAGTTGAAGCATCTGATAAAGAATATGTATTCACTATTCAGTGTGACACAGTTGACTTCTTTGAGGACATATTCAACGGCTTCATTTGCTTCCATTAGTAATGGGTGATTTGGGTTATTTAGGCGTTGTTTGCTTTGATGTGGGACTCAATACACGCTAGTCACCCAATCTTAAAACACCTTGCACCTGAGGCAGGGGGCGCGTTCCTCAACCTGGTCCGGAATGCGGACGCATTAAGTCAAAGCGAAGGATACAGCCGCGCCCAACACCCATTGCCGTCACCAAATTGTCCATTGAGGATGTTGACCGCAAGCCTCCGTCAGACCCAAGCCTTTGTTGGAGCTGATCGGTGAAGCAAAGCCAAACACAATACAAAAAGGGCATGGTTTTTGAGTATATACATGCATAGAGAAAAAAACTTAAACCATGGTAGGAAAAAATAATAATAGATTCCATGACAAAAAGATTTTTGTTTTCTTTGGTTTTGGTTTTTGCATGCATATGTGAATACTCAGGCAAAACAAAAATTATCTCCTTGCAGACTAAATGTGTTTGTACGCTGCCAAGTGTAAAAACGTGTTACAATCTAAAACGTACAGGTAACTTAAGGACTCTTTCGCGACTAGTGATCCGATGGGATGAGTTAGGATCAATTGCCTGCTCCAGGGGTGTCGCTAGGTTTACCGGGGTGGAGGAAGGCGGACTTGTTGGGACGNAGTTGCGGGTGGCGCGACGGGTGGGGGAGATTAACAGAACGGACGGTGAGCAGGTTTGAGCCGGTCAGTACTGACGGTTTCACGTTTACTGTTGTGCTCTATTATGTAGGCTTTCTCCAAGCGTCGCAGTACCTTATGTGGGCCGCTGTATTGAAGTTGCAGTGGTGCGCGAACCTCTGCTCTGAGGAGAACCTGCGAACCTATGGCTAATCGAGGGAGGAGGTGGGCTAGGGTTGTTTGCTGGTGAGGTGGTTGAATATACATCTGGCGCATACGATATGCTAAACGAACTGCATAGCCACCGTAGTTGAAGTCAGTGGGTGGCGTCCATGCCACAATTTCTTCCGGAAGACCGAAAGTCAACTCTGCTGGTGTGGACTGCAGATCACCTTTAAAGACTGATCTGCAAGCTAAGAAGACTAAAGGTAAAAACTTTTTCCAGTGTGGGTTGACCTGTGCTCCCAAAGCACTTTTCAGTTGTCGATCAAAACGCTCGACTATCCCGTTGACTACCGGATGGTAAGCAGTCGTCTGGAAGTGGCGCACGCTTTTGGTATCATGATAGTTGTCCGGTGATGCAGACTTCGTGGAATCGCGATTCCAGAAGTGCGAGGAACGCCAAGGGTTTTCTCGCATGAACTCGAGGACCCCGATTTGGGCCCAGAGAGCTTCGCTGTCGACGGGATATTTAAGCTCGGGACTAGTCATGATTAACTGCAATTATATATGAGATTGTGGAAACGATGGTGAAAATAACCGACTCGCGCCTACGCAATAAAAGTAAGTTTGGAATGTGAAACTGGTAAAAGCGGATCTTAGATGATTGTTAAAACGCAACCTAGAAATAAATATTATCTAAAATTATATGAACGAGAGCGAATCCGTAAACATTTGTTCTCGGAGAACTTACTAGGAACGTAACATAGAGAAATTAAATTTCCTCCGAAAAATATATATTTCCAACGTAAAAAAATAAAAAAGAGGGCTTACCAATTTGTAGGCACTGGCTTACCGATACCCCGAGCTAATAGGCATATGTCGCAAACAAACGTTCGAACAAAAACAGAACGAGACGATTTACGAAACGGAGGACGGGCTGTATTGTTACGACCTGCATAGCAAGAGAGAGATACCGAAGCGTGTGAAATTGTGCGGAATGTGAAAACAAACGCGTGCTGACCAGAAAAATGGTCTTGGTGTGATAAAACAATGAGATGCACAGGAGGAAGGGTACATGTCGAATAGTATTTGGTTGGTCACCACAAAGGTCCGGTGTCGGATAGATGAAATCACTTGTTACAAGGATTCACCGAATGGGGTCCGTTCCAATTCTCGAACTTTGAGACTCTCAAATCGTACAGTATATCAGACAATATATAATGATATGTGAACACAACTTCCAGATCAGTATGTGCCACAGTTGGAAAAGAAGGTTCTTCTGCTTAGGGGTTGAAATTCTAATTAAAGTTAGTAATTAGTTGCTGTAGTCTGAGAAGAAATTCACCATGGGTTGTCGATTCAACATCTAGAGTACTTAAACTGAGGAAGTGTACTATAGATGAGGGTAGATTGAGCCATTCATAACACAGGTAATAATTGGTCGTTGCGAGTTCTGCGAGTAGGAGGAGGGTGAAATGTTTGATAAGAGGCATCACTTATTACAAGGATTCACCGAGTGGGCTGTTCCACTTCACGGGCTTGATACTCTCAAAGTGTACCGTACATTGGAGGAGACGAAATGAAATTTATACAAATCTGCCATATTGGTATGTGTCACGGGTAGGGAATAGGTTTTTGTGCTTGGGTTTCGATCGGAGTTTGCTCGAGAATGTAAACTCTGCTCTCTGATGAGCATGTGGCACGAGTTTGGGCTAAATGAGATGATTGAATACCGTAGCAAAGGGAAATTATATTTAGTGGTAATGGGTCACAGAACTCGTATACATATACATCACCAAATGTCGTTTTACACAGATTTAGCTTTGGAACACGACCCGTGTACTGATATGGTTTTGTTTGAGAAAGTAATTACTGCTGCCTGGTCAGCATGTACCACGGAGATGGGCTGCTGCCCGGTTGCAAGTGACACTAATATTCTCGCTCAACGTATCTGCTGTGTAGGGACCTGAGTAGCGGCTGCGATCATAAATACCAATACTATGTTTCGTATCCAATAGCCGGATACATTTTCAAAAACAGTTGAGATGTGAAGGCTATTGTATCTCAGAGATATAGCTTTTTCGACACTAAGGTAACGGCAAAGTAGTGCTTTTAATCTGGAGTGGGAGTTTCAGTTGACAATTTTAAGGGTAATCTGTTCCATAGTCAAGCGTATTTTATGATAAAGAAGTAAGATCTGATTACTATCCTAGATTTGGGAATAATGAGGCGCGAGTTATTTTGGCGCAAGAGAATAAGTGATACATGCGAATAGGCCTGGACGATCCGAGGGAATCGGTGCGTAATTCATAAGCCGGTAAAGGAAGCAAAGATTGTCTCATGCGCCGAAGCCACAGGGGCTCGAGGTTGAATACGGCGCAGCGTTCCTGGTAACTCATTTGGGTCTAAAAGCCTAGTAATTATTCGGTGAAAGTGCGTTGGACGTTTTGTAACGTTGACCTATTTGTTTCACGGATATTTGTGAAGATTATAGGGCAGTTTTTGGGAGAAAGTCTTATGAATGATAGGTAAGATAATAGTAAATCCTCACGTAAGATAAAAGATGTGGGAAAGCCGATGGTTTTCCGTGCCTTAGCCTGGAAGAAGATATGCTCGGAGAGGTTTAGGGACTGTCAGTAGTGCTGACCAAGGCCAAGTATTGATAGTTGGTGAATAATTGGTGAGCCGGGAAGAAGGAACGAATTCGGAGGGATTTCATATGGCAAAGTCACAAGGGTGCATTTATTAGCAAAAAACTCCATTTTTCAAGCAGAACACCACTGTTCAAAGCCGTGTATGTCCTCTTGGACGTGGTGTATGAAGTCACTAGTTTCAGTCTTCCTAAAGTCGTGAACACAATTCATGTCATTAGCAAAAAGGAATAGAGTACCGCGGCGTATTATGGAGAAAACATCATTACCAAACATGATGAATAAAAGAAAGCCAAGCACGCTTCCTAGGATAACACCCCTGGTAACCTGGGAAGGTTGGGAGTTATGACCATCAATGCTCACCACTTGCTAGCGATGCGATGGATAGGAGGCGAGACAACTTAGAATTGGGTTGTTTAGCCTACATGCTTCCAGTTTGTTTAGAAGTAGATGGTGGGCGACACTATCAAAGGCCTTGGCCGTATCTAAGAAAATAACAATGATATTTTTGGAGTACCGGCAGCTTTAGCTATCTTATTAAGGTCATCTAGTTGGCAGGTATTGCAATATTTGTTTTTGAGGAAGCCATGTTAGCTGTTATAACGTTGAGGGACTTCAGGTATTCAGGCGGTCGCGATTTGACCAGGCGCTCGAAGAGCCTCGAGATAACTGAAGTGTGGTGGATGGGACGGAATTTAAACAGGTCATCACGAGGACCTCTTTAATGGCGAGGGTGATGATGGAAGTCTTCCATTGAATTGAAAGAGTGCCATATTTCATCAAAAGATTGAAGAAATTCATTACCAAGAGTAAAACGTCGGGACCACCGGTGGGATTCCGTCGATGCAAAGACGGGTTTTACTTTCAGAACCGTAGTTTTCACATCGTATAGAGAAACTTCTAAACTGGACAGGGTGTGTGAAGTTAGGGAGGTAATTGGCGATTGAACACAGGCTGAGTGGGTAGTCATAGAGGAAGTGAACAACATGTTAAATGCTTCCGCGATACTCGCGAGGGCATCAAATGCTGTGCCATTGGGTAGATTTAAAGAAGGGATACCGAGCTGGGAAAGGACATTTCTGGCTTTTATCGAACGTGATATGTTGTAAATATTTTATTATGTCTGGTCGAAGCGGTTACATTGCTGTGTTCTGGGACCAGCGCAAACAAATCACGAAGCCAGTTAGGTAATGGGGAGAGGTGAGGCTATACCATTTGACGTTCGGTGCGTTAAAATCACCAGCGATGAGCTCAGAGGCATGGGGTATGGTAGTGGCGTCGCATCCCAACTATCAGGTTTTCTAAAATCGACCGAATTTTAGATGTATTTTAGATATATCGATGTCGAATTCATATTTTGCTTTTGGCTGATTGTGACTGATTTGTTAAAATTTAATTTGGTTTAACTAACCTTAATTGACCTTTTCCTGAAAAGTATAAATACCACAACTTAATGGCCACGATCAGTTCCACGCTCATACCAACCATGGCTCACGTTGACGATACGGTCGTTTTTGAAAGAATGGTAAAAGAATGCTGGGGTTCGCTGGACGGATTCTTGGAGGATTTCCGTGAATTCCAAAGGGTTACCTGCACTTCCTTCTGCGTTTATGCATCAATGTCAGCCGAACAACGGATACGGGAGAGAAAGTTTAGTCGGAAACTCACCCTGCCTGAAGGTTTTCCGTACTATTTCATAATAATAATAATAAATGTGTATTTCACGGGGACCCGTGCATAGGCATGATCAAATGTACAGCATAATCATCCTTACATGAGAAGCCGAAAACGAAAACTTTGAAAGTTGCATTGAAAATAATTACAAATGGAACACAAAGTGGACAAGGTGTCAGAGAAAAAGGTTCGAGAT
>UZAN01058361.1:0-12119 GCA_900618425.1 Echinostoma caproni
CAAGCGAGTAATCAGACCGAGATAAGATTAACGTTAAAGGAGATCCACGGAGCTTACAGAACGTTTTACTTTTCATAAAGATTATTGCAACACGGTTTGTTTGGCACGAAGTTTGAACGCAGACGTGGGTGAACTACGTGCATACGTACATATACTGACGAAATAACGCATTTTATCATGAGCGTTTCACCCAGTTCGATCTTGGAACGGTTAATGAAATTCCAAGAAGGTTAAATAACCACTCAGAGGGACACCATAGTGCAAATCATGGGAAATTTCGAGCACACAAACCCCGAGAGGATGTGATGGTACTAATAACCTTAAACACATTCCACTGCTACACATATTTGGGGGTTTTCAAGAACTCTTTTGTCTGGACCAAGTTGCCAACAAAATTAGAGTGAATGACTTAATAATTGTAAAACAACTCTGAGTTTAACCTAACGCAGTGACGACTTTGTAACAAGAATGGGATGATCTAGTGAACGAATCTCGACGCCTTATTCAGGCCGTAGCATGGACAAACTTATCCGGTGCGTCTGTTAAAAAAGTCAAATGATTTGACCAGTTGACCCATACTTGGGAGGTATTTTCAAATTGAACATATGTGCCAAAATGTCTAAAAAGTACACCGTAGTTGCCTTATTTCTGCCACGATGTATAAACTATGAGTAAGAAACAGGACTGTGCGACGGGTTCAACCGGAAGACGCAGCGATTTAGACCGCCAACATGTGTACAAAGGTAAGTGCTTTCAACTGTGCTGTAGAGTACGTTAATTTTGCTGAGTGAAGTTTTTTGTCCAATAGTTTGCTATTCAAGTCAGTTGATGAACGTAGACAAACATACACGGGCTGTTGCTACAGCAATAAATACGCGTGCAGAATGAAGATTAGGCGATTTCGAGCTTTTTCTCAGCATCTATTTACGGATCGTTAACTTCGTAAACTTTAGGTTAAATTAGTACTGATTAAAAATATTACTATCGGCTATTTGCAGTGCAATAAACTGCTCGACCGTCAATATAAATCAAATAACATGTGACAAAGCTCGTAAAATAACATTGTTTATGCTATCATTTTTTTGATTTATACTAATCCATATATAATAACAATGAAATTGATATTGTGGCATGCAGCATCAATCAGGCAAACCATCAAGCCGTGTTGCTGATATTCCTGCTTACGAATGCATGTTTGTTATGCCAACTGTGACTAACTCCTGATCTCGGACTGCACTGTACCTTTTCTGTAGTGTGGAATATGATTCGATCAATACATTCCTGAACTTCGATATAGTTTGCACTTACTGGGGTTGGGGATGACATGCAAAACGGTATAGTGCGCTCCTTGCTGATCCGTTTTTTATATTGGCACATATGAACGTGCATTACGATCCTGTGGTATTTCAGGGCGAACGGTATGAAGACTGTTAGTGGCCTGATCAGACCCGCATCGCGAGGCAGCGTGATTCCGACGCCAAGAATCTGGCTCAACTGGTGCTATCTGTCAGAGGGCAGTCTCTGTGCCTAGCTGTCAGCGATTGACTCACCTCGCTCTTTGTGTGTGTGTGTGTATTTGTTGAAAGGTCAATGTAGACAGTAAGCCCTGAACGTACACGCAACAGAACTTGAGTTCGCATTCATTCAAGTGCTAGAAAACTGCTTTTGAGATGTGAACGTTATCGTGGATACTGTTTCCCGGAAGTGTCAATGCATGTTGGAGGTTGTTTTGTTTTGTCATTCGCTGCCTCGGTTTCATCGTTCAAGTCAATCAGAAAATTCTCATCTCTGAGGCGGACTAGACTGTCGATTTCACCTTGAAAGTGAACACGAAATTAAAGGGCAAGCAATAAAACGGATAAAAATGGGGCTGGCATTCCCGCCATATGGGTATATCGCATTAGTTAGCGGAAACCTCCGACACACCCAATGCGTTAGGTGTTATGAAATCCCTTGTAAGCTAAAATGAAAATTTGTACTTTTTGTGTACAGACCATGTCCCACTACAGCAGTTTGTGAACCAGGATTACACACAGCGTTGTAGATTCTGACATCCACATGACATTTGTCCCGAAACTAATGACTGTTCGGATGTATGTAAAAATGAACTACATGAACCACATGTGCGCGGAATTATAAACTATATGAATTGTATTGAGCGGCGTGTGCACGTACATGGCATATCTCCAATTAATTCATACATGAATGTTTTCTGCTTGACAGCCATGATTTAATACAAAGCAGGACATGAGAAGGTTCTCAGGTCATTCACTGGGGATAATATGCGACACTTTTATCTGATATTTTGATGAATGCCTCTGTGTAGTACTTATATTCGAATCATCGATTGTGTGCTTCGAGTTCCAAGCAATTTTCAAATTCGCATTTAACTCACAGCTACCCATGAATGGTGTTGTGGGATAATTTATATTGATTGACTGAAACTGACCATCCATCAGACTTCACCTTCACGCGCATTCCTCAGCTCCAACGAGTAAGCATGACTTAAATGGGACTCCCTAACTCAGTCAGTGGGTTAATGGCTGGACCTAATTTAGTTGGAGGCTTTCGGCTGGAGTTGACAGATAGTCACCTAAGTCTCCCTTCACTGCTGTCGGGCCAAATTGACCTGACTGATTATCTCTGAAGATGACATCTGAAAAAAAGTATGAAATGGCAGTTCAGTTCTTCTTTGGCATTATAAACAGAACGTAGAGTGGTAAATAGACTGGTTTTCAGTGATTCGTATTCATGTTGATTATTCTCTGATGGAGCAAACTAATATTACACACTAAGTCAGGTTGGTCTCACCGAGGAACCGGATATGAGAAACGCATTAATCACACTCTTGGTATTTTAGGTCATCAAATGTTCGAGACTGTGGGGTGTGGGTGAGCAAGGAGAGGTTGAGCGAGTGCAAAAATTACTTTTGGGATAACAGAGAGGGTTGTACACAGGAATTCCTTCCGCTGTGGCAAGCACCCTACCTGGATAGTCGACCGGGAATCCGGATTCTTGGGAGAAATGCCTCGGTCATATTCACAATGTGATTTGTTTCAACTGGGTATGAAACTGCTGCACAAGTGAGTCTTTCCGGTGTTTAGCCATGCAAGGTGCTGTTCGCGGATTCGTTCGAACAAAAGCTAATCATTGTGGCCCATGTTCCACAGATATTGTTCCATAGACTGAGATAAATACTTTTTTGAGAACTCGACCAACAACGATGGTTTGTTTGATTACTTCACAAAAGCATCGACTGAAATCAGTGGCGTTTGATTTCTAGCGATCTGTTTACAATTTTCAATGTTTCGTTTTAGATCTCTCCAAGTTTTTCAACATCGAATTGTTTTGGTGATTCTAGAATCTACATCATTCTGTGTACATAATTGTGCACTTTTCTACTCTGTATTGCACCCTGTATGTGTGACTAAATGCAGAGATGATCAATTTATTAATAGATTTGGTTGAAGTTTAATCAAATATTCGAAGGTTCAATGATAACTACGAATAACTCCAGAACGTTTGGACGCGAAACTGAATTGTGATTAGTGAACAGATTCATTTTAACTGTCATCCGGCTCAGTTTTGGTCTTGTCACACTGAAGTCATAATTCTTTAGTTGTAGGTAGCAAAACAACGGCTCTCCGGTCTCCATGGTAGTAAAATGCGTTTTCGCGGAAGTCGTGGAAAAAAGTCAAAACCCCAAAGAGTTAGTAACCAGAGGGTGACGAATGTGATGAGTTTTTCATGCTTACATGAAACTATCCATGACTGGAAGTGGCCAAATGCGTTCTTGTCTTTGGTGCCAGAGATCGGTGGATTTTGAGAAACCCGTATTTAACTGCCACCGAATGGTTACTGCTGAATCAAACTGCATACTGCATAGTGCACATTGGCCTGGTTGCGGAAAGTTAATGAAGATTAGTGCGAAGGGTACCGGCACGACGAGTTAGTGCCCGTTCATCCGTGAAAGACAGTAAACCCGAAATATAGTAAATCTAGAAAGAACAGAACAAAATAAAACCATTTCTCTAGACAATATACCATATGACACAACCGTTTTCTTTTAACGTATCTTGGATACGAAAAATAGAGAAGACCAATAATATCACGTGTCTTTTCTCGTTACATACTTGCATTTGTTGATGTGTCAAACACTTGGCAAGTGAAACAAGTTAGTATTGGTTTCGAAATGCACTAAGATCAACAAAAGTAATGTTAGCACCGGTGACAGAGCGCGCGCGAGGTCGCCTTCTGCAACTTCATCAGCTGTCAGTGAAGCGCTTGTGTTTCACTTGGAACTGACTGACTGTCTGATTGCAGACCTGATTGGCATCACTCTGAAGTTTTAGTTTCATCCATGAACCGCGGCAACTGCCGTTTTGCGACACCGGCGGTACATGTCAGTATGTGTGTATGTGTGTGAAGCAAGCGGTTTTGAAGACCCAATGAATGATGATGTTGCAATGCTCTTGATGACTGTCGAAAACTGGTCGACAATAGAACAAACGTATCTATGCGAAAGGAGCACTGACACCGGTTTGGATTAGTTGTGCTGGAAAGCTTTAGAACACCGATATTGTGGACTAAGGGCTGCAGTTAGACTGGTGAATTATTGCAAAACCGACATAAAGGATTTTTCCACCAAAAAACGTGTGAATACATGTAAATCTCAGATAAATCAACTATACGTATTGGGAGTGATATACGCATCGTACTTACATAAATCTGATGGAAATCGACAGTTGACTAATGATTGGTCTTGTTGGATGATACTCTTATTCCAACTGTGCTACCTGTGTGACCAAGAGACAGGCTTGGATGTGATTGTCTAAAGTTGATGTTGAAGAGCTCTCCAAGGTCGCACCGATTGGATGTTGCCTAGAGTGTACAAACAACAATTCCTGTTAGAGAAGCCCTCTACATTCTGACCTCGTGCTATGCGCCCTTCGTTCACTACTCAATGTCATGTGATAAATACTCATAAGCATACTGGTAAATGAAAGACCGTTAAGTTTCATTGAACTGGCAGTTTTGCATGCATTAGTTTAGATTATCGCAGAGTGGTAAAATGCTGCATCAGGTTGCGTATTCAAAATTATCAGATTGTCCGATAATAATGGAAGACAATATGGTTAGTGGTTAGGCGATCAACAAAACGATTTTGTATTCAAAGTTGAAATATTTTGCCATGATTGAAGCATTCCTATTTGCATTTCACTTTAAGTGGTCGACGAGAAGTGCAAAACTATTATCGAGTGCAGATCGCGGTCAGTCTAAAGTTGGAAATTAGTAGGTGGCTATATTCGAACACACAAAGCCATAATACGAGGACGATCATGGAATCATTTCACTCGGTTAAGATAGAATTATAAAGAGTCAGTGTTCTTTGTATAACTTTTTGATAGCAGGGAATGAACCGCAAAATGAAGTGCTCATTAGACCGGCAAGGATGAAACGCAAACGGAAATTTGACTTTCGAAGGTAGTAAAGTTCAGTACTCACAGTGTTTCTCATCTGCGTTTGTTAATGCGATGACAATAGATTGGGGATGAATGGTAGAGAAATGTGAACGTTTTACGAAAAACAGGACTGTTATGTCAAACCCCAATCTTCATGCGTCAGACGTGCATTGTTGGCACTTGATTGGAAAAGCTCTATATTGAAGATGCTAGCTGTGTTTATCATACAGAAAAAATCTAGCAATGTAGGTTGAAGTATACCGGAACATTTGTACATCTATCGCACATCTGCAGCGAATCATCGTGTATCCGCACCTGCCGAGTTTGGTAGAATTTGACTACAAAACCACGGGATTATTGATCTGGAGCACAGAGTATTTCGACTGTCAAAAAATGTTTCACGCATTCATCGGAAGTATCGGATAGAGATTATATGTGGGATTAGAACCGTTGTGTCGTGTTTGTTTTTTGAAATCGGTACTCCCAGCGTCTCCCTATTTACTGGTCTCAGCTCCCTCACTGCATTTGAATGGAGAACACAGCAGCAGCACAAGCAGCAGCAGTTTTGAACAATATATTTCCGAAAAGCCTCAAATCAGGCACACACTGCAAATGGAAATATAATGAAAACTGAGCATATTTTCAGTTTCGTTGTGTACAAAATAAATTAACTCAGAATCTAATGAGCACTGAAAAATGCTTCCACCTGGTTGGGTCGAATCCGGAGTGCAAGTGTATCTCCCCAACTGGGAATCAAACCCGGGACAACACAGATAGACTGAAAGCGTACTACCTACTCTGTATATGTAGACATATAAATTCATAAGATGATGTCTTCGTTAAACGGTATGTAGAAATCTCGTTTTCCTGTGCATAGCAAGAACACACTAACGGGGACCGACAACCTACAATGTAAGCTGAATGCAACCTACTTGAAACGTGTCGGTGGAACCTAGCAGCTCGCATGACGGCAAAGGTGTATGATTATTGAAAAACCCCTTTGGTCCACATTAATACTTTTATTTGTCCCGAACGTAGTGAAGGGTTTTTTAAATACTCAAGGCATTGCACACCCAATGAAACTGATCGTTTTTGGAATGCGTGCGTGAAATCGATATTCTTTCATGGTCCTCTAATACTGAACAAATAATGCAAGTTACAGTTTCTTAGTTGTTGTGATACAGCGGAAGAGAGCGAGGGAGAGAGCAAGCAGAGTGTATGATTTCGTTGCGGCGGCCTGACAGTTGTTAGTTGACCTTAATGGGAACGACCTGTATCCTGCGAAATCCCACTTTTCTCTTGCGCATTTCTCTCGACCTTGACGAATCGGAACACGTGTGTGTAACTTGCGAGGGCAACGTTTATGGGTATCGATAAGCAGGGTTCTTGCGGTTGATTATGTACCAAGAATAGTCATTTAACCCACTGTGGCCAGATTTTCCGTTTTCCACGTGATCTCTACCGATATCCTCAGGTCACTTTAAGGACAGAATATATTTCTGTCCACCTATAATGTTAGGTCCATATGTTTTGTAAAAAGCGCTTTGAGAGGAACTTCCTTTGTCTACGTTCCGGAACAGAAATGGTATTCTGATATGTGGCGGGGCCATTGAATGAACCGTACTTGTTGCAACATTGATTCGGAATTCTCTTCCTGCTGATCGATGTGAATCATTTGATGTATCACCTGCTTGACCTGCATGACCAAGAGCGGGAAAAGTATGAGGAAAGGTTTTACCGGGTCGGAAGATCACGCGTATCGGCGGCACCATTGATGTAACTCTGCGAAACTCACAAAACACAAATCATCAGCTAAATGATGCGACAAAGCAAATCTCGTTTTAAAGATAATTCAACTCGATGTACTGTTGTATATTTTCCTTTGTCTTTGTCTTTTGAAAAATCCGTTTAGCTGATATTTTTCTCTCCATTTTTCACCGAATGGGGAAGTTAAAGTATGCTTCTAGTTGGTGCTGACAAATTCGAAAGGACAAACGTAGCATTACGCGTCATCGAATGAAAACTTCTGATGGCCTCACCGCTTGTGAGTTCTTCTCCGGATGAATGAAAACACAAAAAAGAAAAGTTGTACAATGCTTAACCATGATGATGATGATGATGAAATCAACAAACAGCGAGAACGGTATAGTTGTACCATTTTGTTTTTGGTTTGAATTAACGCAAATCTGGCTCCTTGGACGACTGAACAGTGTGCAAATTGAGAACAGTCAGAGGCGAGCAATTGTTTTCATTGATTCATCTTCTAGCCTGTACGGGTCAAATAAGGAAATGTCATGTTGAACGGGGATAGTCATTTGGTCATTCAAAAGTCATGGTGATTGATTGAAAGGGAGACGAATGTGTGTGTGTGTGTGTGTGTGACGTGTTTCACGACCCTAGATCAACACAACACTGCAATCAAACTGTGATGCGTCATCCGTGCGATCGATCTTCGATCACGGCACTTGAATGGCATCGGCCCATTTCTTTTGTGCTCATAGATTGGGTTTGAATAGACGAAGGTCGATCGCTTCCACGGTGGTTATGGTGTGAAGAAGCAGCAATTTGGATGGATGAGATGGTACTCGATATATGACTCTGATTCAGGCTTCATTTGGTGACCCGAATCTGCTAAGTGAGCGAGAATAGCGCTTCCCGTGGCACCTTTTCTACCGTGTTGAAGTCAGCGTGGACAGTGCTCTTTAATCCGCTGAGACAGTTGCCTCACTGTTCGGCTAATATAGGCTGCNATAGGCTGCGTTACAAACGCAAGTGAAGGAATATATAATCATATATGAGGTCAGCGTAGGTAAACTGTCTTTATTCTTTTATTATTTTTATTGGATGTTCTTAATATTGGTGAGCCCGTGAATACGCATGACAACCAGGCGGCATTGAAGGGCGCCTCTCACAGCACGCACTGAACGTCTCCTAATCAAATCAGACATGCCGCAGCCTTTGAATGGCAGCTTAATAAATAGCTTCTTCTTCGAGGTTTCCTCAACGGGCTGGTCATTTTTTCCTCTAGGTTTCTTTCGATGATCTGCTCGTTAATATGGTAATATTGGTGTTAGTGCTCTTTGAAAACCTCGGCTCTGTCAGCGCTAGTTATGCGAAGTTAGATAGACTTATTCGATTCCTCAGACGAGTTCTAACTTGAGTTGCGATTATCAAGTGACCTGAAAGTACCAATGTGACTGACAGAATGAGAGCAAAACGGAACATGAACATCCTACCCTTCTCCTCCAATTATTCTCGTTCACGTGCAACTACTGCGACAATAGGTTGATATTAAGCCAAATTTTAAGCTATTATGTTTTGCCCGAATTTGCTACCAGCACATAGGTAATAAATTCACCAGATCTGGAACACAGACAGGGCTTGGAAGGCTGGCTTCACGTCACTCATGGATCTCATGGACCTCTAACGGTTCTGTGATTGCCATGAAATTCATATCGATTTGTGATACTCAATATCATTTCGCCATAGATGACCAGAGAAATGAATCTGGCGATCAATGTTTATTTGGAATAAGCCTTTACGTTACGGTTTCAATTCAAATATAAAGGATAAAGCGTCATGCGAAATCGCTTTATCATGGCAACAAAAACGTGCATGTTCTCACTCGCTTTTGTTTTTTGTGATAATCAGCCGACGGAAAACAACCGAACTATACTGATTCAGTAGTACAGACAAATCGGGAAAATGTTCTATGAAACCGAGAAGAATGTGTCAGTCAGTACATCTCTCCCCTGTTCTCCTGTTCATGCACACGTGAACACCAACGCGGCAGTACTCAACAACTCTATCTCATCGCTCAAATCCATTTCAGCGAGCAGATCAGTTCCTCAGACATAGTCACAGCTAGTGACATTGCAATGCGATGTGAATATATCGGCGAAAAAGCGTGAGACTTTGTATTTGTCACTCCGAGAATTGATTAATTATTCATTTCGGTTGGGATTTGTTTCACGTGTTGAAGAGACAGAAGACAACAGACTGTTGTAGTTTGAGGGTGTGTGTTTGTCTCAAAGCCAGTTCGTCCCCCAACCGGAATTGAAATGCCGACAAATTTTCCAATGCCTTCGAGGTCATTTGTTTGGCAATGCGTTGTTAATGCAATCTTTGTCATGTTTTTGGTTCTTTCTTTCATATAATTATCATAAACGAGTTGAATAAATAAGGAATAAGAAACGATCTCTTAGACCCAACAGATGGCCAAAAAGCTCGAGAGATGTACAAAACATTTCCAACGAAAAAGCTTCCAATTTTTCCCGGTTCAAAATGACGGAGACACGTAAGTTCTACTTCTTACGGATAAAGTTAAAAGTTATTGAATTTTTCGTACAGTGAAAGGATTGGGAAAATAACAGGAGAACATAAACGAAATTTATTTTGAGAAAATTTGTTGAAGATGCTCTCAGATGGTTTCTCTTTCTGGATTCGATTTCCTCGTCACGTGATCAGGTGACGATAACGAATTACACACACACAGACACACACACACACATATATATATATATATATAACAACAATCAACACCGTTGTTTACAAAACTGTCATACATAGATATATATCAAAAAGTATACAAGTACAAGTATATGAATGAACTGACAAAAAGTTACCGGATACACATGCCTGGCGAGCGGCAAGAACCGCGAAACCGGTCGTGTGCTTTCAGGGAAATTGTGTCCAGTCATTCACATACTGCCTATAATGAAATATCTATATCTTGCACAAACACAATTAGGTGCATTAGAGTTAAATTTGAGTATGAATTATCGATTACATGTAAAATCTAGACGTGTATTTGACCTTTTGTTTATTTTGCAAAATACATTTTGGCCACAAAATCACAGAGATCTTCGTATGGTGAACAGTCAAGTCAGATTTTAACTACTCGTTTGATATTTGGGTTATCTAACGACTTTATTTTGCGTATTGTTCAGCTAATCAATTATTTTTGGTTAAATTGAATTCAAAAAGCAATTGGTAAAGATTGATCAACTCAAATGAACCAGGGTCCAACTGAATCACACCCCACTTTCTCGATTAACGACCCAATGCGAACGTTTTGTTTATTTCTACTCTAGATATCAGTTCAGCTACTCTGCTTTAAATCATTGAAGTCTCATAAATGAAACGTACCATACAGAGCCTCAGTCAACTTAGGAGGTGCTTGTAATACGTATGTTCTGGAATTCTCTGTCAAGATCCACCTGCTGTTGTGGATCTTCAAGATCCATGCGTTGTTCGTATGGCCGAAATGCGTCTGCTTCAAACTACCCCATGGAGAAGATCCTGATTGAAAAATGCAGTTAATTATTCAGTTACCCTAGAGTGGAGTGGATTCACCTATGATACCAATCACGAGAATCCTATCAATTGTCCATTTTACAATAATTGTCTATTCCTTAGATGTATTTTTACCGTCACTCAGATAGCATTCGAGACTACGAAGAAGAAAATAAGAGATGAATCTGAATGATAGTTGCCAACTAACAGGTTGTTGCACCACCACACCATCGCGTGACGAAGATCTGGCTGTATTTAACCCGTCACGTGTGTGGAATTTGTACCTCTATACGCAACCAAACTTCACCTGACACCAGCTTCTCGGGCTAGTATCGCTCATTACGAAAAGAAGGGAACAATTGTGCACGGTTTTGAAGGTTTTAAAGATGAAACGACGACAGTATGCAATAGTTTAATCCTAGGTTTGTTCTTTGGTTTTAGAAATAGATTAAAGTAGAAAGTGAACTCTTCATTTTATGTTTGAAGACCTTTTGTGTTCTCCTAATTGTTTTATGGTGTAAAATAATTGTTTATTCCGGAAAACGGGCACTAGGAGGGAAAACGATAGGGGTGGGTTTAAGCTCACGACTACCGCGGTTGGTGCTTTTGACTACTTGACCACCGCCGCATTGCGCTCTACCACATCTGTTCATATGACCCAATTTTTCTCGTACTTGAAGTCAATGTCGCTCAAAAACGTGTGTCGTAGTAACATCTAATGATAGTGTACTGAGTCTCCTTTTGTGTCCTCAGTATATATGTGCTTGCTCCATACCCCTCCGGAGTTATCACCTCCTTTTTGTTCTGCTGCGGCAAAAGTCCGTTAGCAGTAGACCGACTGATGTTTAATTATTCTGTATTGTGTCCCTAGATTAACACCGACTAGCACGTTCGTTCGTTCTTTGTGAATGACTACATCAAGGATGACCTCAGCTCATCGATTATTCCCTAAAGATTTGAAATTCAACAACAATTTAATTTTAGGTCGCCCAAAGTTCATCATTAAATGTACTAGAAATCAGTCTCAGAGGCAATTAGGCAGCAATGCAAACGCTGACTGATCACCGCCGCCTGCCCTAGTTCCCACTGTGACATTCCCACAGACAGACTCGGTTTTGCAGTCATCCATCCCTGGTCGAAAATTTAGTTTGCTATTTTATGGGTGATCAATGAGGAATGGAAACGTCTGTGGAATAACTAAATGAAACAGTCCAATAATCTTCGTCCTAGGTGAACTGGGATCAAAGTTGCACACCTGGAATTTAACCAATAATTGCATCGTACAGACCGTTTCTTAAAAAAGACCATGGAATGGAATTTTTATAAAAAGCTTCTTTATTTTAATTTTTCGACTGTATTCCC
>UZAN01058365.1:0-10086 GCA_900618425.1 Echinostoma caproni
ATATATATATATATATATATATATATATATATTTCAAATGACAATTCGTCGTGTATATACAAATGAAGCATGAACTGAAAAGCTCAGAAGCACTGTTTCCACCTGGTTGGGTCTCATCAGCAGTGCGAATCCATCGACCCGACTGGGGACCGAACCCGGAACTTCGTGGGCAGAACGCAAGCGTGCTACTCACTACACCACCGGGCCGCTGATCAGACTGTTTTTCGTTTTCCATTTACACGATATAGCATAACCCATCTTTGAGAGTTTGTTGCGGGCCACGGACGCTGCTCAACTCAGCACTAGCCTCCAGGGTTATGACTCGGTTGGAAACATTCACAACCACATGAAATATATATATAATGACATTTTCAAGCTGCTCTTGGGAAGTCCAGTTCACGCAATCGAATCACCGGCTTTAAACTGAACACCGAAAGAAATGTAAAACAGAATAAGCCCATTGTGACATGAGGACGTATGTACTTAGGCGAACAGGTGGTTTCATTGTTGCATCTTCTACCCTGTACAGATCATATAAGGAAATGACATGTTGAACCAGAATAGACATTCAAAGTCGCGGTAATTGGTTGGGAAGAAGAGGTAGTTGGGGTAAGTGTTGCAACGTGTTTCACACCACAACACTGCAATCAGGTTTTGATGCGTAGTCCGTGTAATCGATCGTCGGTCACAACAGTTGAATGGCATGGATCAAACTCTTCTGTGCATACAGATTGGGTTGGATCAAACGAATGCCAATCGCTTCCGCAGTCTGGAGACGCAGCGACTTGGATGGGCGAGGTGGTACTCGATAGATAACTTTGAAGGCTGATCCAGACTTCATTTGGTGACCTGAGTATGTTAGGTGAAAGACTGAATGTCTATCCTCGTTCGACATGCCATTTCCATGTATGATCTGTACAGGTTGAAAGATGAATCAATGAAAACAATTTTTCACTTCTGAACGTGTGTTCAAATGTAAGACAATTAATCTCATATCTTCTGTAGAATTGCCTGTCATAGAAGGAGTGGTCCTGGACCGCCAGCAAAGATGACAGACAGCACCTTGACGCAACAGTATGCCTTCATTTGTGAAAACATGAAATCCATGTTAGGTATGCTATGAACTATGTTATTATCCTTTTTAGCTCGTCAAGAACAGATGGTGCATGGAATGCTTAAAATGAAACAGGAGATAGCATTTGTGTGTCGCAATGTAACTAACACAGGAAGCATCAGTACTATTTCAGTTGGTGCCCCTATCAAGAGTATTGATGCTTACGAAACCCCATTAACCAAACTGGAAGACCTTAGCGCTTATTTAAACGTGATGAGTGCAACTATATTGAGTGACCAAACCTAATTCAACCACAGTACCTGACGCAGTTTGGCGAACACTCGGCAGGAGATTGCCTTCGGTCGATTTTGCTCACCGTGTTTACCGACAAGTTGTTGGTTTCGGTCAACTGGCAAATTGTGAACGGTGAATCGGCATTAGTTGATACAAAAATATGCCAACCGATAATTGGTCGATTATTTGCTATATACGTAACCGACAAAAACGGATGTCAATATGAAAAATTTTACCAGGATACTAATTCGCCAATCCTAGTGGGCGAAATCCAAAGATAAATTCAACGTACGCAGCAAAGAGGTTGACACGATAACCTCAACATATCACTGATAGAAGAACCGGTCAGTGGCGACCATTTATTTTTGCGAAATTCTATGCTGCCTTGTGAAACGCGAAAACTGATATATTGACGCCTTTTTCTACAATTCAGATAGCGAAACGGAAAACGTGGATCCATGGGACAATGCTGATTTAGCCATTCATCATTTAAAACTGTGATAAATGACCGTACTATTTTTTGTTTGTTTTATTCTCATCGTACATATGCATGGTTGTTTCGTAATAGGACGGTATAAGCCATAGCATTTGACCAATGATACAAGGGTTATCGGAGAGAAAGTTAACAGTTTAGATTTAAGCGTTGTAATTATATCGAGGCGGAGGTAAGTAAAAAAACTATCGTCTAGTAACTAATGATCGGTTTAGTAAGCTTAAAAAATAGGTATTGAAATTTGCATCATATAAGAAACGTTTTTGTTGAGTTACCCATTTATGTTGCAAAGAGATTACTCGGAAGGAACGTCAAAAGAACGCTGCACGTTGACTCAATTGAATCCTTGGAAGGGTTGTCAACGACTTACTTGGGCTTCTTTGGCGTCCACAAACCAATTGTAATATATATTTATCGTTATTAATTTAGTTTTCTCAGTTTTCTCATCTGCATTTGGGTTATGGTTAGTTTCGCAAGCGATTGTGTTCGGGGTAATCAATTCGTAAATGAAAGAAAAATATGCTCCGGTTATATTGGTGGTTACCTAGATGTTCAGCTTTCCATGTTTGTCGATTACAGGTAGGGGAAATCTCCCGTATAAGCCTCATCACTAACGACTCAAGGTGTGCACCCATGTTTGAGCTGCATACCATTTTTCACGAAGAACGTAGTTAAGCTTCCTCATCCACTACATCAGTTGGAAGAGCATTCCCAAGGTTGGTTACCTTGCGCAACAGTCGGTACGTGAGATGTAACCCGATTGACGGAAGCTTCAACAAGGTGACTTTATGTCCGCATGTCGGGTTATTCTCGCGCAGAGGGAGACAGTTCATTAGCTCCGGGCCCGTGTCACCAAGAAAGATATGCGGCACACACGATATCACCACGAAATCAGCACTATGACTCCTGGAATAGTCCTGTGGCCTGCAGAAGCTCAGTGTAGCTGTTTTCACCTAACCCGACGATAAGGTGAGCGACAGCTCGTTGAACTCTCTCCAATTCAGAAATTCGGCTGCAGTGCAAGGATTTAGCACGGAGTTGCAAACTGCCAGCAATACTGGACATAAGATGTGTACAGTGCTCTGAAATTATTGTATGAGCGTTTTGAAAATAACGGGTAATAGCTTCTAGGATTCTCCAACCCGAGGCATAGACTTTGTCCACCTTTTACGGGGTTTTTAAAGACGAGGAAATTAGCACTCCGAGGTCCCGTTCACACGCATATGCCAGTAACGGAGTATCCAGAAGGTGGGACACTCTTAGACAGGGCGACCGGCCAGTCATAAGATCTATCGGTAACCCCCACTCACTTGAGAAGATCATCCAAGCATTCCAATCCTCCCGCATGGTGTTCACGTTAAATTCCGACTAGATTTGTCTCTAGGTTTTTAGATCTTCCGCTGGTGGTGGCGAGGTGGTTTAGTCATTGTCACCGGCATGCTTTGGACCCTGTGGCCTGAGGTTCGAGCCCCGTCACCGGCACCCGACTTTGGTGGTAAGCAGCTCTGCTGTCGTCCGGTTCAATACCACACTTGAGCTATCGGGGCCTTAGGTGGTTCGCCATTCCAAGTCCCAGGGCTTAGGTTGCCGGTTACCATCACTGAACATTAGGTCCTCGTGACTATGGGGCTCACCCTCTCTGATGTTCATCGCACTAGGTGTGTAATAAAAAACACCTGACATTCCGATTCAGAATAGTCTGGCATGTTGTTGTTCAAAAGCAGAAACAATATTGGCTCAAGAACCGACCCTTGTGGAAGGTCACTGGAAACTGACAACCGTGGTGACCCTGTCCCTGACGCTTTCAAGGAGAATAGTTTGTCCTGCAGAAAGTCTTCAACCTATGAAAGCAGCAGGCCCTGGGTACCCATCCGCCTCAGTTTCACCAACAGCTTCGGATGCGATACCTGGTATAATACTTTACTCAAATCCACGAGCGCAACATCCGTGCGATAACCATGAGCTTTGGACCCCAACCAATGTCCATGCGCCAACAGGAGATTGTATAAACAGGAGCGGCCTTGGTAAACACCGTGCTGTCGCGATGAAATAAGGCGATGCATCTCTAGGTGACGAATAATGTGCTTTTCTATCTAATTCTCCAGCACTACATGTCAAGCAAGTCAGGCTCACCGGACTATAATTGACCAGAGCTTGCTTTTCACCACCCTTAGACAGCAGAACTACCAACGCTTTCTTCCAGTTTGGAGGGATACATTGAACACTTTGGTAAGCACTATCGAGAAGACATCAGTAAGTTCTCTCAGCGACACGGGGTGACGACCATACCGGGGGATCGGTATGTACGAGGGGCACGTAATGCCCTAGGAACATCATCTGCTCCAAGGTGGAAGGCAGCTACTTGGAGTACATAAGGAGATTGCAAACGCAGCACTCTGTGAGAGACTAGGGGTATCGAGTTTGATATATAACGTTCTGCATACACTGCAGCATAGTGTTACCAGTGGAGTACGACAGGACTGCTCCATCTCTCAGTTTCTCTTCAATTTCGCTCTAGATTTTGTTCCGCAGAAAGTGTTAAGATAATGAACGCAAAAGTACGCGCCGTGTTACTCTATGATTACGAAACCTAACCTCTCCAAGCAGATCATGTTCAGCAAATATTAATCATCGACAAGCACTGTCTGGACAACGTCGCCGCGTATAGTGGGAGCATCACGTGAAAAATAATTACGTCAGATGATGTTTTAGTGCCAGATAGTCTTCCTCTGAGCGAAACCATTTCATTGCATCGTCTTAGCTTTTTGTGGCACGTCCTACGAATGCATGCACAATATTTGCCATACCGTACGCTAATTGTAGACGTTAATCTGGGTTGGAAGAAACAGCAAGTTTGGAAAGCAATGACGTGGCGTAGAGGGTTGAAGGGATTGCCCTCGGATTTGGCTTCCGTCGGGGCTTCTCGGCTGGGACCCCAAATATTCAGGTTGTCTTTGGCTATGGACACTACGGAATATGGCATTGAACCGAAGTCAGTGGCGTGAACGCACCCTTTTCTGTGTGCAATACCAAAAGTAAAACAAACAAAAAGAGTCCAAATTTGACTGTTTTTGTTTTTTCCCTGTTACGTCTCTATATTTTCTGTTCAACCCACTGTTATCTTGGCGCCGAATCTATAAAAATTGGTGCTAGAAAGCACCGGTTCAGTTGGGGAGCGTTGTTTAGGGGCTTTCGTCGCTTTGATTAAATTCTGGGGATCTTCAAAGTGGTGGGAGGCTGAGACACTGGAGGCAGTGGTCCCCAACGTTTTCCTGATGCACGCAGTGGACTACTAGCTTTCAGTGCTGCATCAGTGTTTACGCATCCGTCGTCACAGGTGATCATGTCAGGAACGTCTCGTCAACTGTTCTTTCGGCCTCCACAACGTCTTACACTAGCAGAATCTGATCACTTCTGGGTTGGGGCCATTGACAAAGGAGCACTCGCTGGCTGGGTTGGATCATGATAGCGTTCAGGCCTTAGATAAATGAGACACAAACTGACGTGGCAACTTGTGATCGTGGATGAACTCATAAGTTTTTACAAGCTGTTTTCAAGAACTTAGATTTACAGGACTCCGGACTAAGGTGCATCACCAGAGACATGAAGCCATCCGTTGCACCTCTCAGACTCCAAAAGCATGGTGCGAGGACCCATAGCGCATTCACACATCACACAGTTGTCCTTCTTCTAGAAAGAAGATATGTGTATAACTCCACTACAGAAGAATGCACAAATCCTCATGGAAAAAGCTGTAAGCTTAAAAAAGCTCTAAGCTTGATGCCACACACCCGATGCATTGACATGCCAGTATACTGTCCGTATATAAACGTATAGAGAGAGGGAGGAATAAAGGCAGAGAGCAAGGGTGCCACCTATCACCGCCAAGTTACCACTGGTGAACCTAGAAACCTTCCGGGCTCTCACAAGAGTTGATCAATGCAAATTTGTGAGTTTAAGTGCATGAGACTAACAGTAGTATCAATTTATAGTTTAGATACCTTTTGTCTAGTAGAGGGTAGGTTATTCCTGAATACATCCACAATATAGTTCACCGAGTGTTCATCAAAATTTTAAGCTCAAAACTCAACTGGAACGGAATTCGTGAAAAAGGGGCTTTGTCTACAACAGAAACCACCTTGAGTGAGGTGTTAATTTGTGATCTCTTTTTGTTTTGTTATATAAATTGATATAAATGAATATTTATACATGCAACTAAATATATGCAAATTTATTTATCATTTTCAGCATATAGCATATTTAATAAATTAAATTCATCATAGGGACATTCATATGACTATATACGTACATCTAGTCGTATTCTGCAGAAACAGTAATCATGTAAAGGTTATTCTATACGTTACAGTTCATGTAAAATAAACTGCAGATTGAGATAAAGTAAATACCCGTTAATTTTTTTAACTTCTTCCATTATAGAGACCACTTATCAACAACGGTCTGTACATCTCAAACGGAATCAAGGGGTGAAAATGTGCAAGCAGTTCATCCACAAATGTAGATGAAGATAACGGTGAATAACTAAAAAATCATTGTAAAACCTGCTCTGTCTGAAAAAGAAAGTATTGGTTTCATTTTTATATAGTTAAGTAAAATTACTCGGCTAAGTAATATTGCGTAGTACTTCGTATTCGATATCAACTGGGATAGAATCTATTATAAACAGATAATTTGTGTTAAACAAGTGTTCAGTTAGTAGCTAGAATAAAAATAAATGGTTTTTGTGAGCGAAAACGAATAAAAATGGGTTCTGATAAGAGCTCGGCTCGAGTCATGTTCCATTTAATAACGCATAAATAGCTGTTGCAAACTCGCGGTATTCCAGGGACATCTTTACTGTAGTTTCTTCATGAAATCGGCAAACATTCCTTGTTAATTTTGTGAAATTGGCTGGAAGGGTTACTGAGAGAGGCATAAATTATCCATGCTGCAATAATTCTGTAGGCAAAGAGCACTGAAAAGCCCAAGCAGAAAGCACAAAACACTCGAATGCGTGGGGTAAAAACCGTAAATTTAAAAAGTTCCTGTCTTTCTCTTCCTCGATCGCACGAAAACGGAACGCAAATCGCATATCAAAAGCTCGATTACTTGGGCCTATTGCCTGCTTAATTACCCTGGACCCAAGTCATTCCGAAGTTTGCATCCCCTGACATTTTTCAAAATATCAACTATTATAATAGCTATGATAGATACTATTTGAATAAATGAACAACACATCTTCTGATGGGTGTCTGTGTAGAAAAAAACTTCGGGACTTAGTGGGCGCTTTTCGCGGGAAGAAACGCTCCACTTTGTTAGCAAAGAAGCGTTTAGCTATCAATAAAAATGTTTTCAGAAAGCGATTCTTTGACAAAAGAAACGGTTTAAGAGTAAAGGTCTCACTGCAGGGCGCCCTGTGATCGATCCAGAGGGATCCCGCCAGATTCCTGGCTCTGTTAGTAAAAGTGCTTCAAGAATGGAAATACAGTGCGTTCAGTGTGTAAAAATGGCACACATTTTTCCGCACCTTTACACCGACTGAACGAGTGACCTTATAGACAGGCAACTTTTAAAACCCTTAATGATTCGCGGATGGACGCGACAATATCGGGGAAATAGGGACTCCCCGGGAACTTGAGAGGGTTCACTTGAAGGAGATCCGGGGACTCAGGGTTAATGGTTATCCAAACTGAACTGAAATGAATTATCCTCTGCAGTCTCCCATAAAACATATGTTGTATGGGAGAATTCTAAAACTTACATAGCTAGATGTCGCGACGTGTAAGAGCGATTGTTTTCCAGCAAAAAGACTACTATTCAACTACCAAAGTGAAGGTATACCACCACCAATATGCTGAAAAATAGTGATCAAGATCGCTATAACTTTACAGATTTCCGTCTCTTTTGTAGCCAAATCGCTACAAATCGACTACTTAAACGCTACAAAATGACTTATCAGTTGATTTGAAGCAATGGATAAGTCAAACGGGCTTTGATAAACATTCCGGTAAAACCCAGACCGCACAAAGGGACGATTGGCTATCCTTTAAGTGTCCTCTTTTGGAGACTCGCTTACAAATGCTACGTATCTTCCTGTTACGGTGGTGTTATCGTCAGAATACATGAAATTCTGAACAATTAATCATAATAACATTTTAAATTCATGTGTTCCATCAAGTAACAAAAATTTAGTCCAAAACTTGATGTTCCATTTCCAACGAAAGCATCAATTTTCGGACAAACTTTCGGTATTTAATGAACTACATGGATTTAAATGGTTATTCTAAACAATTTCATGTATTCTGACGATAACTTCACCGTATCAGGAAGAGTCATAAAATTTTAAGCGAGTGTCTATGAGGAGACACTGAAAGGACGGCCGTGTGTTCCCTTGTGCTGCCTGGGAAGTATACTTCCCTCCCTATATCTCTATAGAGATCTCTGTAATGTCATACTTTTCTATCCATTTTTATATGACATGGTTGTACAGCTTGCTTTAATAAGTAACAACACAATACAACATCTATTTTTAACTGCATGCGTGTTCTCCGAGTGTTGCTGAAGAACTGCGCGTACATTATCAATTATGGTTAAGCGGTATGTTTACCGTCGCAGCCATCCATTTCAGCAATACTGCTCACTATCAACTGGAGTCACACATCCGAAGAACAGGACTAATCAACCAACCGCACGATCTTGTGAGTCCGTTACATGTACCATTTATTTCATTATTACTCGTATATGTAGTATCTTTTCCACTACATCCCTACTTTTAGGGAAAGGTTGTCTTTAAGTCTTCCAGTGACTCTCGGTTTTGAGGCTGGAGCCCAATGGTCGCGGATCCTTGATGGTTTCTTGTTGACTGTTCGTGAAGGATGCAACTGGAAAATCGGAAAAAAAACTGGAGGAGCAATATATCGTCCTTCCCGGGGACTAACGATGCTAGTTATTCTGACAACATTCTTAACAAACGTAACAATTTGCTATAGGCAAATAGGCAAAGACATAAATATATAAAACGGTTATAGAATTTTTTTGTTTTGTCATTGTTGTTTTTGTTTTTGGGGAGAGCTTAAGAGGAGGCAATTAGACCTGGATATCTATCAAGTCGAGACTTGAACGACGCTTTGGTTGTTGAAGAGACTATCTCTTCTGGCACTGCGTTCCAGTATGAAATTGCCCTGAAAGTGAAGAAAGATGTGCGAAGGGTGGTGCGGAGTTGACGATTGTATAGCTTTTTGCTTTTACGCCGTGTTCCACTCGTGGAGGCTACAGTGAAGAAATTATCTCCTAGGCCCGAGGAGAACAGGTGATGTAGAAGAAATAAGTCACCCGTAATTCGCCTGACTTCCAGAGGATACAGATCAAGCTCCACTAGACGTCAAGTATAGGGAAGGTGTTGCATTCCAACCACCGGTTTTGTTGCCGCTCTTTTAACTCGTTCAAGAGCATCACGATCACAGATCAGGCTGGAATGAACAACTTGAATACCATATTCTATAATGGGGTGCATATAGGTGCTATAAATAATTATTTATGTCAAAGACTTCCCACTTAAATGGAAAATCTTTCTTGATGCTATGGGGCAAACACCCGCGAAAAAGGTGAAGAACACGGAAGGTAGATTTGCTGGCTAACTGGTTATGGTGTGAAAAAGAAAGGTTGCTATTTAAGTCATCTGTGAAACAGATGTACATCGAGAACTCCAGACGCTGAACAAGTGCAAGTCAGCAGATCGGGATGGAATTCATCTAGCCATAGTGCAGCCGCTGGCCGGGGTGCTAGCCGGGTCGCTGACTGTAATGTTTAGGGAATCATCGCAAAATGCTACGCTACCCCAGGACTGGCATACAGCTACTGTAGTAGCACTGCACAAGGCTGGACCGAAATGTAAAGCAGAAAACCACAGACCCGTTAGCCTAACGTCAGTGTTGTGTAACTGCCTGGAGCGACTAATCAGAAAGCAGATTTGCCTACATATGACTAGCAATCGACTCCTGTCACCGGGACAACATGGCTTCGTGCAACGGAAATCATTTCTTACGAACTTGCTTGTATTCCTAGATGAGGTCACTCAACGTATGGATGAGGAGAAAAATGTAGAATTCTGTTAATTAGACTTCAGTAAAGCATTTGACTCTGTCAGCCATAGATTGTTGAACTTCAAAGTTCGGAGCCTAGGCATAACAGGTAGAGCCAAGGACTAGATTGTACTCTTTTTGAACAACCGCACCTTCCGGGTCAAGGT
>UZAN01058366.1:2112-12116 GCA_900618425.1 Echinostoma caproni
TAATATATATATATATATATATATATATATATATATATTAACCTGTTATTGTCATTTGAAGAAACAGGTGCCTATCTGCAATAATCGGATTTCACGGCAGATTCATTCGGTTCTCTGCCTCAGAGTATCCGTTTTAAATGACCGATGGAAGAGTGCAAAACTGCATTCGAATTAGTTCACTGTACTTTCTTATTCATCGTAAGTGTAGAAATCAAAATGGTAAAACTTTTGTCTACCGAACCAAGGGGTAACAATATTTTAGGTAATTCTCTTCTATAATTTTCATTGACGAAATCCAACAAAACAAGCTCTATAGGAAAGTGTCGACTTTTTGGTAGAAGAAAGTAACCGGATTAGCAGTTTTTTTCCAATTGACTGCCAATTCATAAACGAATCATACAGATATTTTTTTTTTGAATATGTAAATGTGTTTCCCAAAATAACAGATTTCCGTCGAAACCATGTATGGTTACGTACGTGAAGTCTGGTGCGGTGCCAGTAAATCAACAGGAATTCCTCCAGGACATTGTCAATCACATGTGCACACACCTACACCTCATACTACATGACTGTGATTGCAAAACACCTTCAATTTCACTTTCTCGCCCCAGTTACACACTGCGTGTGGGACATCCTGAGCTGATTTTTGTGTTTCGTTACAAAACCCGAAATGTCTATCAGTTTTGACTGACCCATCGGTTTTAGCCGACCACTGTGTGTGTGAATTCGCGCGCTCTGTATCAACTAAGAACGATCGCGTTTGGAAATGGCACGAAATTGCGTATGCGACAAATTTACCGATATGCAGTATAGTTCCACATAATTCATCTGAAATAAGTCGATGATCTGCTCAGTTGTAGGGGTTGTTACATCACAATGAAGAAACTTGTCAATGCTGTTACTGTGTCAATCCTGCGTCCGCTGTCGACTAAATGTTGCAGGATTGAGCTGTTCAGGCTTCTCACTGTTCCCTTTCGAAGAGCTGCCGGACAACGTTCAGATATTCTCTTGGACAGATGCCTCGTTGTGTGTCCGATGTACCGAGAATTACAAGTGCACAGGAACTGATATAGAACAAAAGATTGGGACATATGAAGCAATTTATCCTCAAGTTGTTGAACAATGAATTGCTTAGCCCTGGATGAGAGTCTTAAATGCGTCGCGAGGAAGCAGTTGGTATTAGCTTTGGATGACCGATATTCCAGGATTTCTAACACACTATCTCCCTTTAAGGAACCGTTAACAAACACCTTCTTCCAGCCAATTATGTTCTGGCATCGGTTGGTTTCGATTTCAAATGTCGTCGAACAAACGCATCTGGGTATATGTTCTTCCTGAGGATGTCTCTAATGTAGTTCAGCTCTTCGTTCAGAGTCTCTAGACTATACAAATTCTCTCTGCCCTGTATGCCAGACAGTTCACTGAATTCCGTTTTTATCTCCGTAGGACGAGATTGAAATGTGAGCACAATACCTGACGGAATTGTGAAATGTAAACTATGAGCAATCCGATAAGGTTAGGCCATATTGTTCCAATTCCATTCTTCCCAACAGGCGCCTCAAAAGTATGCAGTTTGGTTACCAGGTTCTCCCAAATAGCAAACACTTTGAATTTGGGTTTGTTCAGTGCCGCTGATGACTTACAAATCATTCGTAAAAACAAGCAAATGTATGGTCATAGCTGTTAAATAGTTTGATCATTCTGCAGATATATTATTATTATTATTATTATTATTATTATTATAGTAATCCGTAAAAAAATTGTCGTTAATATTGGTGCGTTTATGAAGTCTTTGCAAGTGTCAATCGATAGTTAGTTCCAATACCAAATTGTCTTCTATACCGCTTATTTTTACTCGACTATTCCTACTGGAGTGTAAGCCTATACCGTCGCCCACAATGATCGGTAGAACTATTCGTGAGTGGGATTACCCGCGATTGGCCCGTTCGTTTCATTTGTGTTCACATCTTTAGCCTGAGCATACCGCAAAGACGCCCACATGACAACAGGGTTGTTACCGAATTACCAGGGGTCAGTAATTGGATCTATTCGGCTCCCCTAAGACACAATGTCCAGTTGCTGGGACACTGGTCTTAATCTTCAGTCACTGTGTCGTCCTCGGACTCTTAGTGGTAAGGACGCCGCGTCCTCCAGCACAACCGCAGTTCACTCACAGATGCATATTGGACAAGTATAAGTCAGCCGTGGTCAAGACTAGCTATAAATTCCGACGCTTCTTTTCCTATCGGATTCTATGTCTACCAGACCTTTAGACCATATTTTCAAATGTTTTGCCTCATAACTAATTCCAATCCAGATCAGTGTATCCCTGTTAACTAGTATTTTATTCACTCCCCATGGTAGCTGACGTAAAACAATGCAGATAAACATCAAAATTAATAAATAGATCATGTCAATGGGGAAGAGGTTAGAGTGTAACTGGTACTAAGGTGTTCCCCGATTCATGTGGCTGGCTTCTCGGTTTAGCCGGCGCCTTTTAATAATAATTATTATTATTATTGTTATTATATCTTTTTTCTTTTTTTTATTTATTGAACATACAAATGTACAGTCAACATTGGAGAAGGGAACCCACGGCCATACAAAGGCTACCTGGGTGGAGAGGCAGCGATGTAGCGGTTCGAACACGGGACTTCCAGGGCACAAGTTAGTGACCTAATCACTTGGTCACCACCGCCCTTTGGTGTGTGTGTGTGTTGCGTCATTGAGTTCAACAATCAATTGGATATACGATCGTCACTCGATCTGTTATGCTTAGGTTAGTGTTACTGCAGCTACACAAGTGAAATCGTGGACAATTCGGGAGATATTTACATTGGTATGACTGTTTGGGGGGTGGTTGTGAAAGCCCAAGCATGCCTCTAGCAGTTTGCACTATACTTAATGGAGCTGTCGTAAGCACCAAATGAGTACAGTACTGGCCAATTGTGATACACTCATATATTTTCTTTCTGATCAAATTGAGTTTCATTATATCTATCACTTATATTAATGCCTTAGGTCTACTTCGATCTACGTACCCTCTAGGTTGCATGATTGTCAATGGAACGTGCCTGACCGTAGTTACCAAGATAAAGTAATATCAACATGAAAATCGCAACTGTTATCAAATATGAAAACGCAATATATTCTAATAGGAGCGACCACAGAAATATCCCAAATTATTTCTAGAAACCGTTGCCATCTCGGTTACTTGTTATGAAGCATTATTTTATCTGACATATATTCAATCCATTATAGGAAAGGATTTAATAATGACGTTGGTCGATTCGATGCCGAAGAGAACTGAAAAAGGTTATAAAGAACAAAGGTGGATCAGTCGACTATTAGTGTACATAAACTTCACATCCTAATTATTATCAATGCTAATTTGTTGGTAATAAAAACTGTTCCATTCTCTTTAGTTACCTCTTAACTCATCATGGTCTAGGTCAACCAATACTAATGACATGGGAGTATCCGCTACATTCTGAACCACTCCATCTGCTGAGTATTAACGAATCAGGAAAATCACGTCTATAAAGACTCACCGGGGCTTGCTTATTATTATTTGGAAAAAAATTACCTCTGTATAAATGCTGTTGCCTACACGAACCGACAAGTGTTTCACAGGGATCCGTTGTTTCAGTTTCAATTAGACCTGCAAGTCTTAAAGGTGATTTTAACTTCCGATAGAAAGTTTGATTATCTTTTTCATTGGCAGAGCATGTTCAGATTTATTCCTTTTTTTACCACGAAATTATAAATGAAATACTCTAATTATCTGAGTACATGAGCTAAAGCAGATTTCCTTCTAAGGCTACTTTTGATGTAGTAGTCCTCTTACTGCATTATTCGGACCAAATGCTTGCACCACAATCAAAGTGGCCTCAAAAGATATGAGTACCGTTCGATCCACTGTATCCGTTTCGCCCAGATATGCACATGTGGTGAAGTTGATATTACGTAGTTAAGTGAGAACGTCTTGGTTCTCTCGGTCGTTGCATAGATTTGATTATCTTTTATGAACGGTTCTCAGTGCCTGAGCGTGTATATTATATTGTATTGTATTGTATCGTACTGTATTGTATTATATTGTATTGAAGCTTTCGTGAGTTATAAACAAGGTTTCAGCCAAAAATAATCCACCATTACAATGCTGGTATAAAAGAGGTGAAAAGTGGGACGTAAAACGTACAAAAATATGAGTTAATTACTGATTGGAACGGATAGAGTGGTGGGGTTTGCATGCATATGGATCAATGTGTAGAGGATGGATTCAATCAGATAGCAAACTGCAAGCACGCATTACACCAATTATCACTCACAATAGACAACGGAACTCGGGAGACGTGGCTGATCATTGAGGGGCCACGCCTCAGCAACTTGAAATCGGCTTTCAGCAAACCAGGGGAAAATTACAGGGGAGCAGTAAAGGAGTATAGGGAGAACACATTGTTGAACAAAAGCGTCTATCAACGACAAATTAGCACTGAAGTGGTCCTCTTATCTGAAATGAGAGAAATTTCAGCTTGCGAACAACAGTTTGGGTATGTAAGGACCAGTGAACGTTACTTTCGAATGTGACACCTAAGTACTTCACATTGCTGAACCTGCTAACCGGCTTTCCTTGAACCCGTACATCGTCGGAGGGAGATCGGGAACAGTTTAAACTAAAAATACATTCAAGGAATTTTTCGGGATTAAGATTAAGACCGGAAAAAGTGGAATACGAACTGGGGGGGATAAGTTTATGTTTTATTCAGCCAGTTTTGATTGGTTAGATACGGAAACAGAGATGGCGATATCATCAGCACACTTGAAATGTCGTACCGGGGGGAGGGGGGCTGTAATAGGTAAGTCACCGATATAAGTCGCAAAAATAAGACAGCACTTAGAAGTACACCCGATCGTGTTTGTGCCACCGCGATGTACCAAACAGATTAGTCAACGAAAACGGACGTATGTAGATAATGTTGCCCAGCCCACCCACCCACCCCCCTCCGAAACCGTTGAGGGTGGTGTATTTCCGGGTCAGATGAACGGTGCGAGCATGGTCACCGACGCGGAGCGTGAAAGTGATACGCGCGATGCATTGCAAAGTTCACGCTCTTCATGAAACCCTCTTCCCTTTTGCTCGGGCCCAATTATTAGGCATCAGCATGATTGGATGGGACTTCAGTGTGGTACAGTCCATTTGCTTTGCTCAGAACTAACTGTTAAGTCAACAGCACAGGTTCGTTTGACACACACACATTTGCAATGCTTGTAGTTGTAAAATGACCGATTTGTTTTTTTTTCTGCAAAAGGGCTATAGAACTGAATGCCCCGATCGAACATGTCACTCATCGAGTAGGTTTCAACGTCAAGAGCGTAAAAGCGCGAGACCGGAGCTGGTGATTATTTGAGGGCGGGGCAATTGAGACGCACCTCTAGCGATAGGATTTGTGTCTAAGGTAAGGTAAACGCCCTAAGTACCGCGTACATGTGAAGCTTGCTAGGAGTCTTTTTCCGATATCCCTTTGTTCTCCAGTCAGTGTGTACGGCCAAGCTCTACCCAAGCTTGTTCGTCTGGCAAATGACAACCAGGGAACTTGGTGCAATCAGACAGTTGCATTCGGTCAGCGAGCAGTGAATTGAACAAAGTCCCGCCTAAAATTATATTCGGTTACTTGTTTGACTAGGTGTCAATCCAGTACTGTTGAAGCTTCGAGAATCGTTCATCCAGTGCGACTTGTTGTACTGGCGACTGATTTGTTCTTAATTGTGACTGCTAATCGAGGCTCTGCAAACATCTGCTAGGATAGCCGGTTTTCAATGAACTACTTCTTGCTTTCACATTGTCAAACAAGAGCTTTTTCTGAGATGGAAATGTTTGTGATAACCTACAAAGAGCTCACAGGACAGCTGTTTCGTCCTGTTTGGGACTCATCAGCAATAAGTACTTTTGTGTCCCTGTGAGGACTCAAACCGCTAACATTCGGGTTGGGACTTCAAACCCTTACCCTAACACGGTCGACAGCCATCACCTTCTGCGAATAGTTCACTCAATTTAGATCACGAATGTGTAGGTGATGCCTCAACAGTCGAATTGAATAATTAAAGCTTGCTACCCTAAAAAACAGCTTTTTATATTCTTCAAACCAACTTTGCAACCCGATCGTTCTGTCAAAAGTTCGATCATTTCAAGTGTCATTCGGAGCCGTTCGCGTATCTCACAAGCAGTTTGTCCGTGAAACATCTCTCAGTTCTTGAGGTAAAAGTGCCGAGTAATTAGTTTTTTTATTGTATTGTGTTGTTGTTCAAACTGTTTGCATTAGAATTCTAGTTGATAAAATTTCGGTCCACATTTCATACTGTTCACGTTCACTACTCATTAAAAGGTTCGAACGAAACAATTGTCCTCGAAATACTTAGTATGTTCGGGGGTGGGATTGCGGATGGTCACCGTTCACTTACACCTCGCGAAATGCTCCCATACAACCAAGCGTCTCAAATAGCCTTTGCTGAGGAAGCCCTACTCACTGCCCTCTCGTGGCGGGAGNGGGAGTGTTTTCTCACCAAAGTGAGAGGACCAAAAGCCGAAATCCGGTCTTTCTTTGTCATAAAGATTATTGTTGCGCGATTTGTTTGGCACACAATCTGGCGCACAGACGAGTGTGAAATATAATAATAATAATAATAATAATAATAATAATAACGGAACCATTCAGACAGTATAGTAATCATGTTTATCTTTTTCGAATCTGTTCACTTTTGCTCCGTTATTCCTTATTGGTCTACAAACCACGTGTACATCACGTGATTATGAAACAAATGATCCAAAAACAATGGTTATCATTGAGACTTACTTTAACAATCAATGTGATCTAGATGTAACCAGTGCTCATTTTATCATAACTCAGTTTCCATTCATTCTTTAACGAATTTCTTTGTAAGAGGGAAATAATTAACCAAGAAAATCGATAGCCTTCCGGATTTTGAATGCACGAATTTGAAAAAAAATTAATTGTGCATTTCTTAATCTCAAAGTCAACCACATTTAGGTGTTGGTTAATACAATAAACTACTGATTGCTATCTTTAATATCCTTCTTAGAGGACAGGGACTATTGTTTCTCATGGAATATTATGTTTTAAACCCAGCATTGCATATGGTGTGCGTTATTTTGACATGCCTTTTGTTTGAACTACGAACAACGAGAGTCGGTATGGAAGTATTTCTTGAACTGATTTCTCCTTTTGTATTGATTGTGATCGATGTTAGTATTTCGTATAGTTTTGGGTATTTTTTTTAGTTTGCTTTGCTTCCAACTGAGCTGAATGCTTGTCCATTTATTGACCACTGAAATATGAAATCGTATAACGATTTTACGCTATAGCGTTCTATCGCAGGATGCCCGATCTTCCCAGTGAATTTGTGTTCCACGTAAAGAAATTGCTTTTCTCATCAAAGATTAGCAAAATACGCTCAAGTGGACGGCATATTGATACATAATCTCTCCCTCTCAATAATAATAATAATAATAAGGAAAGTACTTCTGGCGCAAGTCTGGTTTCATTTGTCTCTAGTTTTTCTGTTTTTCAACTTACTGCGGCTGCCTCCTTGTAAAAGATAAGCCGTTATTGTGATCATGAAGTTCCTTGGGGGTTTGGTACGAGAGACGTCCCCAATGTCACTCGGTGTATTTTTTGTGTTTTGAGAGCGCACCTCTAGCCTTTGCACAACCAAGTGCGAACTGCAAGGCAGCAGGAAGTAATCCCTCACCTCGGAAGTGATGGGATCAATGACTCTAGTTTTAAAAGGCCAGTCACATCGACCTTTGTCAAGACACCGTCATTGGGCTTATGCGGCTTTTAAACAGGAGCCAAGTGGCCAGCCTGAAACCCACTACACCCTGGTAGTGCCGCCACTGTTTGTTCGCGACTGCCTATTTGTTGCGTTGTACCACTAATTATTCACAGCTAACCTTCTTCGGTGAAGGTATTCCTCTACCCACAACCCGGGGACGCGTCTGGTAGCGTTCAGCTCTGTTTAACCCGAGGGTCTGTAGTGGATCTGCATGTCAAGGTCACCGCAATCAGAGTTCTCTGTACCAAAACGCTTTGACAGTCAATGAATACCTTGAACCTGCTTTGGATCATACATTTTGAATTCGAATGATGATTGGCTAGTTGAGTTGGGACAGATGAAATTTCAGTCGTTTTGTATTATATTTTTGCTGCTTGAACTATGGAAAGGTTAAATACCTCATTTATGCATCTTTTATCCCATGATCGTCTTTTGGAAGAATTCAGTTCAGTAACCAGACTATTAATTACCAATTCCATTCATACAATAAGATTTCATATCAGGACGCCTCGGCTGATGGTAACTCACCCTGATTGGAGTGCACGTGACTGATATCGACTTTGCGAGTATCGTTCAATCCAGTATTTTATTGATTTTTCTATATATCCTTGGTTTCCAGAGTAAGTCGACTTGATCAAACTATAATCAGTTCGCTTTGCACTATTTTCAATTCAAGTTGTTCGTAGGTGATTTCAAGATGTTTGAGTATCATTTCTATAATTGTCTGAGCATCATTTCAATGGCCATACGGTTGTTCAAAGCCAGTTTCCATTTACTACTTGTGCTTGTCATACGTTAACATTAATTCACCAGGTTTACTTTGTGTGGTGGAAGTGTTTATGTTAGACTATATGAGTTCAGCGATTAGGATTAACTTATTCAGAGCACATACTCGGAAAAGTGCAGTTTTGAAAACATTCCAATTTTCGAACTTATATTTTCTTATAAAATTTCGTAGCTATCATGAAATTTATGACATATTTCGACAGCCCTCGGTACGTTTCTTCTAGTGCAGTTGGTTTCATAGCGATATCTCATTCCGTTCCGGATATATGACTGAAATGTTCTATTTGATTGTTCAGTACTTGAAGATGCTTCTGTGTTGGTATCACAGAAATGGAATATAACCTGAAAGTGTCGAACAAACTGGATGTGAATCTGATCCACGCTGATGCGTATATCGATCGAGCGTGATCGATTGGTGTCCCCGTGCAACTGCTTGAAGTGTAACTTATGAATTCTATTGCAACATCATGCTACGGAGGTAAGCAATGGCTCAAGTGTTGATCTCGCATGATTCACTGATATCGGCGGAGGGGTAAAAACCCGCAAACAGAGAGGGAGAGATGCATACAAGAAAGATAAACAACCGATATGCATGCCATGAGAATTGAGGCGTGTGACCGAGGCATGTCTCGCAATCGTCACCCCGCATTTCAACGAGAGGTAGAGAAATCTGTGCTGAATGGTTGTCATCCAGATACAGTTGGGAGACTTATCAGCACCAGTGAGATCAATGCGACAACTTGAAATGATCCGAGGAAATCTTGAAATGATACTCGGACAACTTGAAATAATCGCCAAAAACCTCGAAATGATTCCCGAATATCTTGAAATGATACTTGGACACCCTGATAGGATATTGGGACAACTTGAATTGTAAAAGGTAAAATTGCTACCTAATAAATAGATCAAGCAAATAATGAATTAAAAAAAGATGGATCAATTGAAGGATTGGACAAATTAGTTGATGGTTTGGCGTGACCTGTTCACACTGTCTGATAGTTTACTGGAATTCAAGAGCTTTGTTCTTAACATGCAAGGTTTTAGGCCGTCTATTTTAATCAACTAATCGAATAGACAATTAATCATTTAGTCAATCAATTGATCAATAAATCGGATAAGAAAAACCTATGTCATGTCTTGGGACAGGTTTGTGCTACCCGATACGGCATGTGCGTGTAGAAAAATAAATATCACATTATTGGTGATTTCCGGACGGATCGGTGGTAGTTTCTGCAACAAACAGAAAAAAAGAATGAATCGTATATTTTGATTGATTTTGCGCTATTCTTGGCTAGCACACCCCGCACGGTGAAAATTAGAGCATTCAAATGCATGCTCCCATTCAAAGTGTGTGTGTGTGTGTGTGT
>UZAN01058370.1:0-12113 GCA_900618425.1 Echinostoma caproni
CCCCGAAGTGAAATCAGATAAAATATCTCTGTTGAAGAGTTTGTACTTAAGCCATGAATAAAGGAGAAAGACCTGTAGTGAGTTATTAGTATAATAAAATTAAAAAAATTAAGAATCAATGAGAAAACGTAAAATGGTTTCGATGACAAAGCAATTAGAAGTAGTTCCGGCCCCAATGATGTGGGTACCGTCATTGAATGGCACAGCAGAATAAGCACACTTCCTATTTATGAAAAAACTACTAATATAATAAAAGTGTGAAACTTCGCAATTCAAAAATAATCGGTGGAATAATTGATGCGCAGAAGATATGAATGTGTGGATACCGGTCGAACGTTTGGATAAACAACGAACGCTCTGTATTCTCACACGAGATTCCGTCTGATGCGTTTTGAAGCCATAAAGGTTATAAAAATGAACTGAGTCTTACGACAGAAACAAACTAATAAAATGAGAATGAGATTGTGATCTGGAATAGTTCAAATGTGTCAATTCAAACAATTATATTGCATGAAACTGGCCCGTTCAAAACACGTTGTCCGTAATTTCATTTACATACAATCGTATTTGTTGTTGTTGTTGTTATTTTTATTGTCGTGGTGAATTATTTAATTTGATGGGAAACCGAAGTTCGCAGCGCTCACCAAAATGTTTCCTCCACGCTCCAAACTTCCCACAGGGACAGCACAACGAAGACTGGCACAAGATTCGGCATAGGCAGCCCTAGATCCGGTCTCATCCAAGGCTCCAACTGAAATGATTTCCGGCTGACCGACAAATCCATCCGCTCCACAACTGTCATTAAATGCGCCACCGTTTCCGGAGGCAAATACATAGAGTGTACCTTTTCCTTTGCGTCCCTGCGAACAATTCCAACATCATATACATTTAGCTGATATAAATGGTACCAGTAAACTGTGACCATTAATAAAATGTCTAACTGAGTAGTGCTTAAATGAAGTAAAAGTACAAAAAGCTGACCAAATCCGCAGGCATGTCAAGTGAATGTGATTCATTCCATCATTTTATAATTGATTAATTAATTCAATAATAAATTCATTTAGTCAGTCAGTCAATCAGTCAGTCAGTCAATCTGTCAGTCGGTGACTAATATATCTGGGTTTTTCCAGGAGAGACATTTATCTTCTGCTTCGTTTCTCCCAAAATCTTGTCCCACACTGCTAGGAAAATCGCCATGATAATTCTGCTTGATTGGGTCAGACCACTTGAAGCGGGGAAGTTTCTTCCGCCTCCTAATAGCTGAAATACGATTCGCCTCTGATTGTCCTAATGAAATAGTCTTCAGCTTTCGAAATCATCATTTCTTGGACAGATACACCCTGGTCCGTAAGAACACTCAGGCTCCTGTGACCATCACCACACTCAAAGAAACCTTCCCCCGAATCGAACCGTATTACCTGAATTAATGCGTAAATGTGAGTGAAGATCAAAGTATAAGCAAAATCCGGTCTCAGGACCGTAAACTGATGTTTTCCTCAGCCAGTAATCAGTGGATGATCCACAAACTAGTGGATAAACAATTGAATACAAGGCTGTTCACTGTTGTATATTTTTAAATTATAAAAATGGCATCAATCTGCCATTCACTCGGCTGTCTTCACGTACATTTAATCCACTGACTCTCCCGAGCCCACGTTCTCAAAATGACCTCCATGTGTGTCATGTCTTTAAAAGTTCCGTTGTAATTTTTTTCATATAAAGTTGATTTTATTGGATCGAGAATGAAGTCATCGAAAACAGATATTCGCCTAAAATTTATGTTTTAAGTAATATAATTGGTTTATCTCTTGACCACAAGGAAGCCTGTTTGTTTCCTGATATCCTGTTCTGTTTTAAAGTGGATTTGGGTACGGAAGATACGGCGAACAGAAAATATTCAACTAAATTTACCTCTCGCCAGACTTTTCTGATTGCGGATAGGGCAAGTTTACGGGGCATGTCCATGGTCATCCCATCATCTGTGGGACCCCATGATGCGCAGTAAATATCCACCTTGTTCCATGCATGAGAAAAAGCTTGAGCTTCCAACGAATCGGTCACACGTTCTCCCAGAACTCGAATCCCTAAAATGAGAAACAGAATCAATTGTGGTACATTTCATATGGGGTAGGGAGACGGAAAGGATGAAAACGGTCGTTGCACAAAGAATCGCATTGCCTTTGTACCAATGTTGTGAGGTACTACTAGCATTTTTCAGTAATAGTTTTCGCTCATCAAGAAAGGGCTATTAGATTCCCACGGAATTCACGAGCGGATTGAGGAATTTACTTTTACAACTACATAAGAGACAAAAATAAGGCGAGACTGATGGTCACAGATGGAAAAACGATCTCGATAATACTAACCAAGTGTTGCAAATTAGATGTTTCGTTCCATGTACCCTTATCTACCCAAAACTGGCAACGCCTTTTGGATTTATAACACTACAAACCCTGGTAGTTATTCCTATCGAACCGGTTCAAACAACTGTTCAAACTCTGTCTGATCGAAGCTCCTCGGAGTTTGAGGAATGTAAATAAAGACTCAACATTTCGTAAACAGGAAAAATCACTGAAATTATCTAACTTTTATTCTGTATTTTCAAAAGCAGCTGATCAGGTCAGACTGCAACAAAGAAACGAGAAATTTGTGAAGGATACACATACAATTGACCACAGCGATACTGCGAGATAATGTTATGAAACAAAAAGGGTATGATTTGATCAAGTGTTAGGGATTGAGTCACAACTGAGTGAATGATGGAGCAGCAAGTGTTGTAGTTGTTTTGTAGTATGTTTGTGAGTATGACTGTTGCACGGGATACTCAAAGAAATGCAATTTTCTTCGAGCAAAAATTGCCTAACAACAAGTGAGTTAAAACCATTTCGTTAGCCAGAAACTTTTGAATCCAGAAGAAGATTCAACGGGGATCGATGTAAATCTGCAATCACGCGACGATACCACCGTCTATCGTTGATCCGGCTTGGTTCACTTTTATCACTGTCTTCAGTCTCCAGGCCAAAGAAACTAGCATACTATTCATGAAGTTTGAGGTAAATGTGGAATAATCATTATTCGAGGACTGTAGTGAAAAGTGAACTCAAGTAACTCAAGCAACCAACTGAAAAGTGGTTTGCTGCATAAATTTCGCCTAGTGCATCTTCTTATAAGTTATTCTAACTGAAATAGAGTAGCAAGATACATTTTTCACGTAGTCAGCATTCTTACTGTTCCAGGAAAAACAACCGTATCAACAGGAGGCAAAAACAGGTGATTGGCCGGAATGAACAGCCTTTCAAGAAGATTGACCAAGATCTAGTCAACCAATCACCGGGCACATGTAGTTTCAAATTAGGTTGAAACAGCATTTTTCCTTTCATTTTCACTTCCTTTTATTGAATATGCAATTTTCAGAAAGAGGGAAGCTGCCAATCAAACGGCTGTCATTCAACACACAATGGGGAAGTTAGGTGTTGTTGGGGGGCAGGGTCGAACACATCTCCGGAGTGATAATTTGGTGAAGTAACCACCGAGCCAACACCGCTTTCGAACTTTGAAGGTTGTTTCCTGTGTACTCAATAAAAGCCACGGTATAATTGAATCAAACCCCTCCTATACTCTGGTAAACTAGCAAGTTTCAGAATGTTCCCCGTCCAGTGGTGATCTCGGCGGCTAGAGTTGTACTGCATGAGATGTGATACTCGCAAAAAGGTTGCAATGATGAACTGTTCTATATCTTTCCCAGACATGATAAAAAACTGATCATATACTCCTTGGTGAGGTAAATATTATGCATGCGTTCTCGCTGTGAGTCAGCAAACACGGGTTGCTTCAATGAATCCTCATTGCTGATGGAGCTCGGCACAGTCGAATAGAGGCAGTGTGCTTCCCAGCATTGTAGTTTAAGAGAAGGAACACTGTCCGTGCTTGGTTTTTCTTACTTTTGAAACAAGATGTGCTAGAAAAGAGACAGTCTCCGATCGTGTCAACGAATGATGCGCGGAATTTAAGATTTAAGCAGAGATAAAATGTGATATATGTTTTCGGTTTTTCGGATGATTCATTAAGGCAAAATCGCTGAGCCCATCAGCAGCCTTTGGGAAAACCTGGTGGACATATATGAAATGATATATATATATTTATAAGAAAGAGAAAATATCCGGATGGCCTAGAATAACATTGATCACGTTTATGGTACACTTTGGTTGAACATACCGCCTATTCTCGCTTTGTGGGATACGCCGTGAGAACAGTATTCGTTATTGGCAACAGCTGCGACCAAACCTGCACATTGCGTTCCATGCCTGTTGGAAATGAAGGCGTGAAAGAGGCACTCGAAACGAAAATGTTTACAGATGATATACCGAAAATATACGAACCTTTTAAAACCTTCCCAAATCTTCGCTATTAATATATCAAACTACTGGGATGCAATAACTGGTAAAGTCCTTATTCATTATCATTTATATTTTGAGATTGTGTAAAGTTCAGCAGCCTCGGTAGGATTCGAACCCACGTATGGACGCCACCCGTGCTTTACATAGCGCACGCTCGATCAACTTACCTACGAGGCCACATCTTTTAACACTCGTTATTTTTTTGAGTAACTTGATTCAAATTACCATCGAATATTAGGAAAACTACGAAATTCAAAATTACCGGCTAGCTATGATTTAGTTGTATGTCAGCAGTGTAAGTTTTTGATTCCATCCCAGGTTGGTTGTTCACTGGATTCGCACTATTGCTGATGAGGATTAATCACATCGAAGCAGCAATCTAGTTCTTGGTAGCTTTTACGTTCACGCTTCATTTGCTCTGTAAATGATGGAATTCAATATATAGCGTTATCCATGTTATTAAGTGACAGTATTTTGTCCACCGTCAAGTAAAGATGCTCGTAACCTTAGCCGAGCGGCAGTGATCGATTGAGACCGGTCACCATCTCCCATAAATGTCGCGGATTCGAGTCCCGCTGACATCGACACCTAGATGTCCACATCCTGCTCTCAAACTATAATGCCCCAGAAGTTCATCATGCGATTGAAAAATTGATAAAAACAAATTGAAAACTTGAAGATTAAAGAGGTCAAAAATAATTTTACCGTAACTGTACGATAAAAGAATTTCCTCAATGCTTCAGAAACTATGACTCATTTTGTAATTCACTTATTTCTAGTGAGTATCTGTGTTCAGATTAAATAGCAGTGTTATAGTCAAAGCACATCACAACTGTTGACTCACCCCTGAGACTTTGGAATTGTTTTACCCCGTGGAATGGGATAATTTTTCCCACCTTCTGGATCGACCAGATTAGTGGAAATTTCCGAATCGTAGTTGTCCTTCAAATCGCAATGATCATAGTCCAAACCGTCATCCACAATGGCCACTCGGACACCGTTTCCGGAGAAACCGAGTACATAGGCTGGATAGAGATTGATGTCGTAGCCCACCAGTGTGCTCATTCCTTTGCCGTCATTGGCCTGCAAAATAAGACACATAAATAGGAGTTGATTTCGGGAGAGATCAGTGTGGCAGCAGCATAGATGTACTGTCCGGTCTATTTCAGCTTTCAACTTAACAACCAAAGTATCCATATCAAGCCGAAGTAATCCATAGCGCAGTCTTCTAGTAACAAAGTAACAACTCAGTTTCATTATATTCTTATGTTGTGGTGTTACATGTGTAGAATTTTTCTGGTAACACGTTATTTACGGTCACTTAGTAGTCTGGACGTATTAAGGAACCAAAGCGCCTGCATATTTAGCAATGGGTATCACATACCAGTACTTCTCGGATTATTTGACTGGAAATGGTAATTTAATAGACACTTTTCGTATCGGATTCACTCGAAAAACAGTCAATCCCACGGGGAGTTTCACCCGCTATAGAAGCCATGGTAAGTCGTAAGTCGCTCATTAGAATCCACTCAAGTGAGCACAAAAGCGTTTGCCTTAAAGCATATCATGGGTAAGCTGGTAACGGATGAAGAAACCGCAAAACTATCGGCAAAATGAACCAGAGCTGAACACTACTCTAACGCATTGAGGATCCTGCCATATACTGAAAGCACCATTACTTAACCCTCCTTGTTTGTTAGGCAGTGGCTTAGGCACCTCTAATATTAAGTTATCAATGTGATGTATTGGATTATTAATAAATACTCTTCTGCTGTCCATCGATCGGTATCAAGACAACGTTTTTTCCATTATCATGTATCCTCAAAAATATAAGGATGACCCTAGGGAAGAGAGAGAGAGGGAGCAGTCGGAACTCATTCGCTTCGTGCCTTCATACGGCTTTACCATTTTGTAACTAATTTCTCGTTGATTGATTTTGATCATTGTGGTGTGTGGTTTAGAAATGAAAAAGGTATAGGCTTTGTTTTTGTTGTTTGGTTTGGAAATGCTCATAATCGATGGATCAGGAAATTGTCGCAAAGAATCAAGGAGTACAGGTCAGTCTGGTTGAGCACGGACATAAGGAAAACAATTACAAGTGCAGTGGTAGAACACCTTGCAGATACGGGCCATCAGGCGAACGAGGACTTATTCAAGGTGATCTATAAAGTACCAGCAAACCAATCCAAGGGTGTTCGGCACCTTGCTACAGCCGAGGTGATGGCTATTCGCCTACTTAATTCAGCCCTTTGTTCTCAAAAGAGACTGATCCAGTCACTTCGCTTGCCCTGACCTCAATTTGATACAGCCGACCGAAACGACCGTGACCTTTGGCATGACCCAGGGACGCTGACCAGAAAGATTGGAATAGCTTGCTCAATCAATCGACTGTGAACGTTTCCATACCTCACACATACCTCACAACAACAACAACAACAACAACAGAAACAACATTTATAACTCTTTATTTTCATTTCCAAGCCACATGACAAGATCACAATCGACCAATCATATTCATCACATCAAACAATTAAACTAGTTTGACCACTTTGAATCCTATACAACTTTGTTAGCCCGGGGAAGAAGTTATCGAAACCAAACATTGTTTGCCATAGTGTTTTCACAATGCCGTATCCGTATAATCTAAGGTTTGTGTGCTTCTTCCAAAATTGCAATACTTTCTTCTATTCAATTCACTCTAAATGCAGAAAGATTAGAGCAAAACAGTTANAGTTACATCCAAATCAAATCCTTTTTCTTTGAATTTGATCTTTTCGATACAGAACCGTAATAGCTTCTTGTGACTGACTGGTGGTGGCACCTTAAGAATCCTGTTTTTGATGCGGCTTATCGTCTGATGTATTATTAAACGGAGTGCATCCTTTCAGTTTATGCACATTTTGCAGATACTAGACAGTTTAAATTAGTAAATGGTCAACATTCTTAATGGGATACAAACCCACGGCTGTACGCGTGTACAGCACTCAACCCCTAACAGCTGATCCAGGAGGCAACACAGACGTTACTAGTTTTTACATAATCGGTTAACCCATCTGACTGTGAAGTTCAGAAATCAGCAAGCAACCTGTTTACCCTGACGGGTATTTCGCAGAATCCATGCGATTAACTCCGAAGTCGAGTTAATCATGTCCATTTGTTTAGTTGCTTAAGAAACGTGTGTCTATCGTTTTTGATCTGTTCGGGCCTTACATTTGTTTTATAAATTGGGCAATATTATCCGCGAGCAAGACTGCGACGTCCTCAATCAGGCCATAAAGCGGGTTTGATTGCTAAAACGTGTTTTTGGATCAATGGCAATAGACCTATTGCTCCATTAGCTATCAGCATACATTAGACCACACACCGAGCATGCAATACAGGCTTGGAATCCATGGCTGATTCGCGATCAAACGACACTCGAACGTCCGAAGAGTACATTAACCAAAATGGTCAAAGGGTTACAACCGAAGACCTACGATGAAAAGCTGCAAATTCTCGGGGAGGCATGATCATCGTATATCAAATACTACATTAACCTAACCATCCGTGTAGCAGTCCAATAACACTAGCTAGGAATGGCCACCTCAGAGGACATCCGTTTGAACTGTTGCTCCAAAAGAGTCGGCCAGACTGTAGGCGTCATTCTTTCGGCCTCAGAGCTTGTAATACCTGAAACTCTCCTCCACCTCAAATTGTTTGTGCACCAACCATTGATTCATTCAAGTCACAACTGGATGACTCATTGAAATACCTAACTTTTCAACACCCGTGAGTGTACGTTATAATTTGCTATTTCATTGTACTACCAAACGAACCCAGTGTGTACAGACCCTTGGGATTCAATAAGCATCAGCTTTGTAATTTGCTCATAATAAAAATTTGAATTTGAATTTTGAATTTGAATAGTTCCGTGATTGGGCTCCCGATTAATTTCACTAGGATCGGTCAGTTGTATGCGTAAAGTTGAGGATATTTTAGTGTGTGAACGCATCATATATCAGACTTCATCTTTATGCATCAAGCTCAAGTTAACCACTCTTCTGGGAAGCACGAGACTCAAGTTTCCCTCTTCTAGTCGCTCTTAAGTGGTAATTTAAGTAAGTGAGATGTAATTGACAGTGTTGCGAAACTATTTACTCCCCCCATAACTAATTGAGGAACTTGATCACACTAGGAGTGATCCAGAGCTTCGCAGTTGCAGTTTCAGTTTTTTTTTCAGCCATTACCTATGCATTTTCTTGCGCCGGTTTTGGTTGTCTTGATTGCCGGAAATCCTGATTTAGCTCACATGTTCATTTTGATTTTATCCCCGTCGTTAATGTTCAGCTATTCAATAATCAAATCGTGAACAATGCGCCAGTTGATAAAACTCATTGATCTCAGTACACATTGCGTATGTCCACTGACCTTGCAACCCGATATCGAATACATTGGGGTGCATAATATCACATCTGGTTCCTCGTGACAGTGTCGTTTGGTAGGGTGGATCAGGAAGTGACAGAGTGCATTTAGACTGTCTGGCCTATTTAAGAAGTCGTGCATTCGTGTTCCGGGAGCTATCGATTGGTATTGTGCTCGGACTGTTTCGTCAGGCACAACTCGAACCAAGATGCGACCGCTTCGTTCCGGTTTACTTTTGCTAATTGTGCTCGTCAGTTTGGCCTGGGCTGCACCATCAGTACCATCTCAGTCAAATGTTCAAACACATGGGAAGAGGGATAAAATTATTGCGGCCAAAAACCTCACACCACTGTCCGATTCAGTGAAAAAACACACGAAAGAAAACACAGGCACCCTGCTCGGTCGACGTATNAGAAGTACAAAAGCATTTGGGACAAGACAAAGGTGGCAAACTACCAATTCAGCATTTCGATAAGCTCAGTGGAACTGTGGGCGGGCATGGGAAATCAGATAATGTGTTAATGAAAACTTCCATTGAATCGAACGGAATGAAGACTGGGAATATGGAAAAATCGGTGAACATGCATTCATTGAGACCGGAAGGCCGAATTCCAGCTGGACTTCATGAACACGGCAACATGATGCATCGCGTTGATCCTCTACCATCTTCGCATTTGAATAAACTAACATCACATGATAAACATCATCATTCTTATCATCACCATCCGTACCATAATCTTCAACCGGACATGACCCCGAAAGAACATCTACATTCACTTAACCTACGACGAGGAAAACATGCTGATGGTAATCCCTCAGATCATTACCAAATGTACCAACTGGCTCATGGGAACTCGCGAACTTTTGGCAAACACCCATCGGATATGGAAGGTCACCGTACACATGCTGGCCAATGGTCTGATTTGGATCGCTTCCACGGCCAGAAAGGATCAAGCAAATGGGGCCGTTCTGAACCGCATTTGCATCATGCTCGCCGAGATCTACCGGAATACGGCATTTCCGCGCGTCGAATGTATGATGATGCGTACGATTACCGAAAGCCGGAATGGATGGGTCAGTCGAAACCCGAGATTGTCCGTGACCGATACGAGGCTAATCAGTCACCCGTGAGACACAATCAGAACTTCCTATCTCACATGGGAGGGCAACCGTCGTTCAGTGAACGGGATTGGTCTCGTCGACGCCCAGATCAGCCCTCATTCGGAGCATTCGGACAGAAATTCTTCTAAGCGTGCGGATTGGATTTCGTGGTGACTGAATGTCAATCAAAAATTTAGTAACTCTATCTGATGTTATCAATCACTCAAGGTTGCTCATTAATTTCGTATTAAATAATAACTTGGTCGTCTAACCATTTCCTATAAAGCTTGTTTTTTTCAGTCCAGATAGACTGGGAATGATGAACAAAGTAAATTGCTCGTCTCACCGATCCGAACGTTTTTATTCAACATCCTAGGTATTTATACTTGATCGCTGAATCAACAGAGTAAACGCACTTTTGTGGCACAAAGCATCAGTTGTTCCACCAATGTACTCAGTTTTAACCAGCTTAATGGGAGCAATTCCGGCATTTGATGTTTTCCCTAAACCTATTTTGTGACGATTACACTACACCTGCCACAGAAAGCAGTACTGGCAGGTGCAGTTTCAATACGCTAAACGAGAGGTTTCCACGTCCGTTGGTTTGCAGAAATTTGGGTTCGCGCACAATGAAAATACCGCTAAGGTTGTTTTATAAAATCTACTGGGTCATTTAATGCGCGCTCTCAAACTTGGGAGAAAAGTACACAAACAACTGATGAAAGAATAACGCATTTCTAATCGGGAAAAGCTGTTTAATCGAACTGCCATATAAAAACCAAAACGCAATAACTCAGCTCAATCCGAAGATGATCAGATATTTGGATCTCCCTCTCAAGAGCAAGCCACCACTGAGCCTTTCACATGAACACTGTACCGAACCTACTCTACACCTGAGCCACCCCTATCCCCGAAAAAATAATTCGCCCAGTCAGTGAGGTGATTGCGTACTACTGCGTCACCAACAGCCCGAGTCAAGTAGAGTAAGTTACGATCACATCATATTGGTACAGGCATACACACACCCAAGGGTAAACGGCCCACTCTATTCATTACTCACATAATCCGCTGGACTACTAGCAAAGTTCACTTGGGCAATCGTGTTCATTGAGGAATCTGCTCCGAAATTCTTTCTATCAGCTATGATTGCACTGGGTTTGTTGGTGACAACCAGTATTCAATCAGGCTTTCCATCAAATAATTTCAGCGGAAGGAATTTGCTTCCCCTTGATTGGGGAATTATCCTGTTCTATTCTCACTATGAAAGTGAACTCAACGAACAAAGCTTCGGAACGAAGCCAGACTGATCATGTGGGTGTTATTCTAATAAATCAAGTCTTGGTCTACTGCTTAAATTCCGATTTAGACAATCACTCCGTCGCTTTGTGAGATTCCCACATTGCCTACTCTTTAGTAGTCAAAAGTTAATGAGCAATTCGAGACCGATAAATATTTCATACGCTTTGCATTTTATCGCATATTCATCTTATCTATGTGTTACTAGAGATGAGCAGACAGTAGAGGTTTGTGTATTTAAAATGAAATAAATACATTCCAATGAGTGAGCACTGTTCGGATATTCCCCTAAATCAGCCTTCGGATATGTCTGTTTGTTTGCAGCTACCACAGAACTGGACCAATTTTTTTCGAAGTCTGACCTCATGATGATTGAATCCCCTTTCATGTGAAATGCAAGTTCATTGTACTGCTATTTCCCACTACAAAAAGGTGATTATTCAAACTGCTACCCTATTGTGCCATCGTTATTACTTCACTAAAGTCACGCGAACAAACGCTGGCTGATATTTCATCACGATGAGAGTGTACCTTGACGTGACGTGATAGTCTGCCTGTCTTCGTGACCGTAGGAGCAATACAGGATGGCTTTCCACAGCCGCAGATCCCATCATGCGTACATGGTCAATAAGTACACTCCAGACAAAGCCTGATCTCACAAGGCTAGCTGCCTGGGCACCTCCTGGCCTCCTTCGACTATCGCCCCTGGATAGATCACCCCAGCAAATAAACACTGGGAGGGGCAGTTTACTGGTAAAAAACCGCGCTAGGTGGATGTAGGTAACTGGGGCTCCCTTCCGACAGTGGGAGGATTCTTCGCACCTCATTATACAGTAACCGCCCACCCAAGCTGAACAACCCCCAGCCAATAAGGTGCTGTCCCGTCCACGTTCCACTTGTCTCATTGGGTGCATGAGA
>UZAN01058371.1:0-12113 GCA_900618425.1 Echinostoma caproni
TACACGTTTGAGGCCAGACTGTGTGCCAAACAAATCGTGGTACAATAATCTTCATAAAAAGCAAAGCATTGCACAATTTGCATTCGGGCTGGATACTGCCAGGTTTCCTGGCCCACGGCAGGTGAATTCTCTTAAGGAATTCAAAACCGAAACCTTCGGCTAGCCAAAGCCTGACTCGGGGTAGTGTGAAAACCGCAGTCTCTTGGGGGCCGGTATTCAGTTCAACGGATCATACGCGTTTTGTACGGGGTCAAATGTCCAAAGTGCCCAATACACCTCGATGACCAATCGAGCCGGTGACCACTGCCAAAACCGGGTAGGTGTATATGGTTGGTTTGACATCAGGGTTCTTGACCAACTCCCGAAGGTGAACTACCAGTGGTCCACCAACCCGGATTTGGGCTACTCGTCCTCTCACGTTGGTGAATAGGACTTCCTCGGCACAGGCTATTTGAGACTCTTGGTCGTACGGGACCATTTTGCGAGGTGCATGAGAAGGGTGATCAGCCGCAACCCTAGACGCCCACTTCCGATCATACTGAGGCTTTTGGTAGCACCAATGATCTTAGTTCATCTACTCGATACCACTCGTGTCTGTGCACCTGGGCAGCTGTCACATCCACTGAACCTCCGGATTTCACTGCAGCGCTAAAGTGTCTGAAGCTAGAAGACAGTAACCGAGCCCTGCATCCCAAATTTGTTCTCTGAGGGGGAGATGTAGCTGCCCACATAAGAACATCCATTTACTTCTTTTATAGCACTCCCAGCAAGAGAGATGGGCAGCTCAATCAATCCACTACTTTGCACTTCGAAGGTGCAAAACTACACTTATTTTTAAGTCATGCAGAAAACCTGCGCCTCACCTGAATCAGCGGCGTCGCGTCACCTGCTTGTTCCAGACGAGATAATTATTCTTACCTGAAGACAGCCATTCCGGTCTTTGACTGAAACTGCTTTTTGTGGTAAAGTCGTACGAAAGAGAACCCCGTACAGGCTGGAGAAAGCCATGTGGGGGCCAGAAAATGACGTGGAGACGAGGCATAAAGAAATGCACAGAGCGATCAGGTAGAGTAGGTGTATTTCGTCTTCCGGGTTGGGGTCCAAAATACTCCGAAACCGCATGGTTGGAGACACTGAAGGTCATGGCTGCGAACTAACAGCAATGGCGATTATGCTGTCACTTCTTATCAGACCAGAATGCTTGAAGTAGTATGTGTGCACAGTTGGACTGTGTACTCTGCGTTAACCATAGAGGTTCACTTTCTTTTCCCGTCTCTAAAAATAGGTCCAATCCCTGTCCTCCTTACACATTCTCACCTTGTATGTAATATGAGTTTGTCAGCGATCGAGAAAGTTTGCTTCACTGCATTGCGCTGTACAATGATGATGATGCTGATGATGGTACTCAAACGCGACGTTGGTAGTCTGTATACACTGTGCAAGGAGAAGGGTTCAAGTTCCCGAGTGTCCTATTCAATGAGAGACGGCCAGCACTAGAGCATAGTTCAATCGATTTAGTTCAAGGTGGTGCTTTCAGTACAATATATATGTAGAAATAATAGTTCGGTGAACGGTTGGTCTATGCAACAAAATTTAATGAGGAGCGAACTATGGTCTACGCATCCTTGACCAGGTCTAAAACTAGCCCAGTTCCTAGGTGTTCACTGTTAGCATGAGAAAAGAAGCGAGAGGCTTTTAAACTATTTCAGTAAACTATTCAAATCAATTCTTCTATGATTCCTCCCGAAGTGTATCCATCGATAAGATTACCGATCTGTGTATAATTGAAAACTTGTTCATGTGATGACTAACGACAAACAATGATCTTTAAAAATGGATACAGACCATCCCCGTGGCCCCCTGAGGCTTCGTGCTTTTCGAGATAATTTGTCTCTCAACAGATCTCCGTTGCAGGTAAAAGATTAGTGACAATTGGCACAAATTGACCAATGCAATTTCGATGGAGGCCAGTAGGACTGTGCCTTTAATTGTTCTCCTCATCGCTCGCTCAAGATTTCGTTGCTAAATGAGAATCAGGGTACCACCAAACTCTCTTTGTTTGCCTCATTTGCATACTAGTTTTAGTGGCGCGTTAATATTGATTAGACAGAAAAATGAGTGACAGTTATCACTTACTTGAGCCCTCTTCTTGCCGTTACCACTTGTGGTCCATCATCAGTTTGCGCGACTTGTGCTCTTGATGAACTGACCTTTTTGCGGATGTGTGCGTTTATCGTGATTTGGCTCGGAAAGGAACGATTCGGCTTGTGTCAAACAAAGGCCAGGGCAGTGCACCATCACTCCTTGGCACGATCTATCGTGATTTGGCGTTCTGGTTTACCTTCCATTCCGTATGAACAATCGAAACCGATCGACCAACAGCAGCATCATTAGCACCGTGTGAAAATATTGTGCACGGCCCAGATCATACACATACCTTGCATGCCTTAACATGAATGGTTATTCATATAAACACAAGGCTTGTGAACACCCACGTTTATAAACCGAATCAGCTGATCCTTTTTTATTTTTACCATCACTTCATATCATCTTATAGCTTGCTCTTTGTGCACTTCTGTCCCCATAAAATGATCCTTTAGGCGTGCGTCAATCAGCATCTGGAAGTCATGATGTTTCACTGTGGCACAATCAGTGTAGAGAGAAAGATGTGTATATTCTCTACTCCTGTTCATCAGTTGCTTCGTACCTTTTGATCATCAATTTCCATTCGATAACCCTTGCTGGAAGCTGAAAATTACCTTGTACTTACTCCCATTCACATGCCCTCTTCAATTCCACCCCGAATGTTTTTTTTCAGGACCTCGTTTCACAGGATCCCTCGGTTGAGGAGATGAAAACGATTGTTTGCGAGCAAGGACTTCGTCCCATGATACCCACTGTCTGGTCGAAACACCACGTTTTGGTTACCCTACAGGACATCATGTCCGAATGCTGGTATCCAAGTCCGACAACACGTTTGCCGGCTTTACGTGTGAAAAAATCTCTGGCTGCTTTACGTCTGCAATTGGATTTGAATCCGAACCTCTCTGTACGGCCCCCGTTATCCATAGTCCCACCGGAAGCACAACAAGGTCTACCTCCAGAAATCATCTATTATCCACGTGTCCGATTGCCTGATTTGACCCGGAATGGGACGAAAGCCGCCACTCCCGTTGTTGGAACGACTGCAACAACGGTCCCAACACCTGCGACGGCAGATGCAAATCAACCAGCCAATTGGTCTCAACGGGAAGTAGATCAGTACCCGACCTCTGAACCCAACTCCCGACCAGACAGTCCAAGTCTGTGTGAGAAACAGCATTTATTATCATCGCATGTGGAGCCTCTGGTTGAGACGAAAAATCTATGAATCATACTACATTTCATCCTCCTCCCCATCCCCCCTGTCCCACGGTGCATGTTGGCGTTGGAAGCGCGCCAGTTCCCAGCGAACAAGTCGCGTTGACCATACACACTGGCTCTGCAACCCACATTTCATCCTCCTCCGCCTCCTCGTGATTCCCTTCCAGTCTGTTATTGTACAGCTAGCATCATTTGACTTGAACACTTTCGGACCGGAGATAATTTGTGCGCGCGCCTGCCCGCCCGGTGGGCGACTCTCCAAGCGCGACAAATCATCGAGTGCACTTTGTCGGAGATTCGTTTGATCATCATCATCATCCGCGCACCAATGCGCGCATACCGTGTTTCTCTGTCTCCACCGGTCCATCCGTTTACCTGTCACACATCTTTTGCGTTGTTTTCATGATCCTCATACGCTATTGTGGAAACATTTCTTGTTTATCTCCGTGATTGTTTGTCGCTCAGGCACAGAAACAGTTCCCCCACACACACAACGTGTATCATCCTGTCTACATTTCTCTTTGTAAATAGATATATACATACATTATATATATATATATATATATATATATATATTATATATTCTTCCCTTTTTGTGCGCGTAAGCCGGTTTCTCTTTGTGTATACACCACAAGCAAGCATCTCTGTCGTTAAATTGCGAATCGAATTCGCATGTTCACTTGTCTCTCTCTCTACCTCTCTCTCTTCAGTTCGTTCTTCACGCGTCTCAGTTCGATGCTATCCCCCGTTCGCAGATCTATTCACGTGTGTGCGTGTATCTGTTCATACATTATCTCTGTTTGTCTGTTTCTACGCATGTTGGTCGGTATGCTTTTTGGATCTGTTCGACCAGTGTTGTTTCCTATTGGAACAAATGTATGTCCACTCTCGCACTCATTGCTCTTCTTTCCCCCGGGTTCCTCAACCGGTTGATATCTCTTCTGCCACTATTCTCTTGTTCCTCTTATCATTTTGTTCGTGCGCTCGTGCACGGTTGAACCGATCGACCCCCTGTCTATCACGTACGCAAGACGAAGATCAGATCATTCGCTTGTTTTAAACGTTCCTGATTTCAGTTTGACCGGAATCCAATGTACTTGCGTCTTTTGGAGTTCCTTGTGTATAAATGCACTTTGGCCTGCACACAGGTTATCAAAATTCCCATCATCTTTCATAATTGGACGCACAGAACAAAACAAAAGCCAGTCCGTGAACTCGCCTCATCCACTCAGGCATATTCGTGATCATGACGAGTTTTACTCTTATCAGGTCTTTATTTTCATACCCATTGTTCTCGAGTGTCTCCGTTTGTTCCCTTATTTCCCTGACTGAACACAAACACATACACATTGTCTGTTTCACTCTGTGTCCTGTTCATTAATTAGTCCTAGGAGCATTTTGTCATCTGCGCGTCATGTGAACGAATCAGTGACATTCGATAACCGAAAACCTTAGCTCTGGCAACTTTCCCGGTCTGGCATTCCCACGTCATGCCGGCTCAAACAGGCATTCTGTCCGATCCTCATTCCGTTGTCCTTCGACCCGTCCTTTCGCACTTCCACGTCTCTGACGTCCACTCTTGTTTATATCAGTGCATTCGATTTCCACTCCTGTTTGCACATACAATGTCTCTCTCGATCGATCCACAATCGCCCCCCCCCCTCGACCATGATGTCTGTCCCACGTGCGTGCTCCCGTTGGTTGGCCACGCACGCTTGTGTCTCTTTCGCATTGCCAGTTCAAAAGTAACCGTGTTTGTTTTCCTTCTTGTGATTTCTTAGTTAACGAACAGCATCATATGAGGCGAGAAGAATGACGGTATTTGCCTGTCGATTTAAGGTTCACCGGGCTATGACGTGGTTGTGCGCTTCCGTCTGGATTCGCAAACCACTAAGCCTATTTTGTTCCGGCTGAATACTACTCGAATGGGATTGTACGGATGCGATCGGTCATATGACGTTGGTTGGTGCTATTTCACACGTACAAGGTATATGGCTATTGTGTACAAGGGTACTAGATGTAGAAAATAGAGAAACGGAGTTGAAGATAGGCACCTCCGATTCCCCGTGGCGTTCGCAAGCTAGAGACCTGCAGAAACGACGAAAGGGAGGAACGTGCAAAGCGCTGGCAACTTGAGGAAACCGCTTTGATGTGAAGCTAGAATTTTAGAGCTGTCGGTAACGGACAAGGACAGGTGCTTCCTTTTTGTTGAATACGTGATGGTGCAAACAGTTTTCAGAAGTAGGAAAGCGGTTAATAGCGGACTCCGAGCTTACGGCAATTCGTTCGAGTTCACCACAGAAAACGCTGTTCGCTAGGGTTGCTCTCCTTTATGACTTCGTTATTCATTTGATCATGGAAATTGGACAGGTCGAGGATAGTGGTATCGAGTTCCTCCCGTTTGTAGACTGTCTAACCTGGCGTATGCAGATGAGATTGTGCTGTTAGGTGAAGATCCGGGTAGGTTGGAAGCTTTTCTGGCTAGTTTGAGTGCTATTGTGGCCATGTTCGGTACGCGTTTCGTACCTTCAAAGTGTAAAATATTGTTACAAGGCTGGATTGATCCAGCTCCCAACTTCACTCTAAATGGGAAAATAATAGCGCAAATGTCGACAAGTTTTGTTATTTGGGTTGGTGGATGAAGTGTCAGCTCGCACACACAAGGCTCGGTTGGCATTTGCCAACTGGAGACATCTGTGGCGTCGTCATGACGTCCGTCTGTTTGTGTGTATGCTGCAGCAATCCTACCATAGCCATTACGATAACAGTATTGAGATAGACTGTCGATGCACGAGTCTGGTGGGGCAACCGGGCGAGCAATACTGAGGTTAGTCGCAGTGGCCCATTAGAGCAAGTTGTCAACCTATATAGACTGCGTTGTTTGTGGCACGTGGCTCTCTGGATGAATATATCGAGATCATGGTAATCAATCGTTAGTGATAGTGAATGTTGTAAACAATGGTGCTCGAGTATCTACTCATTATTTTTTTGCAACAATCCATGAATTTTCCGGTTTCACTCTGACACTTATTCGAACATTTCAATCGCTCTTTATTCTTTCATCAAACAGCCAACGAACAAAAGTGAGACTGAACTGAACACACAGTGTCATTTCATGATACAACACCTTGAAGAACGTTCCAAGTCAAATGTATACTTGGACTGGCGTAATTCAGTGAAACATGGCATCGAACTACATTCATGGAATGAAACTAGGGCCACCGTTCTCTGATTGCGAGTAGAAAACCCCACGATAATGTAGTTAGTTAGTTTCAGCTACTTTTTTCTCAAATGGTAAATCTATTGGAATTTCTGACTTCTGTGGTAGTCTGATTTATCGTTTTTCTTTCAGTCTCTGTGAAGAACTTTCTGAATGGTGAATGTGTTTCTTACGTCTGCTGCAGCTGCTTTAAAACCAATGGGAATCTGTTCATTGCGTTTTTTTCGATTATTCGTCTGCTTTTGATTCTGTATCCCGGTCATCCCTCTTTTTTAAGCTTGAATCTTTCGGCATCCCCAGACAGCTGCTTTCCTGGCTTTCTGATTATTTCACCGAAAGAACCCAGCTCACAAAGCTGGCCAGGAATACGTCCTCTAGTCAATGACTCTGGTGTGTTTCAAAATGTTGTCCTCTCTCCGTATCTTTTTTTCTGCTTTCATTGATAATATTTCAGTTCCACGCCTTGCTCATATCCAAAAGTATGCTGACGATGTCGCTTTATGTCAGACCGTTTCTTCTTCGGAATTTTCTTCCTTCACTAAAAATATGTCCCGAATCGAACAGTTTTCAAATCAGTCTGACCTTAATCCAAGTACTTGGAGTGCATTTTTAGTTCTTCCCGCTCTACATTCCCGTCAGACTCTGTAACTCTTAATAGTAACCTTTTGTCTAGAGTGACCTCAGCCAAATTTCTAGCTGTTACTATCAATAATAATCTTCGGTGGTCGACACACATTCAGAACTGTATGGGAAAACTTCGGTGCTTCTCCTTTCAGCTCCAAAAGCTCAGACAATTTCCCACTCTCCAATAAGTTTTGTTCTCTTTTGTTAAACAAGGCGTTCTCCCCAGTTTACTTTACTACTCCCCTGTAGTGTTTCCCGGTCTATTGAAACAAGGCTTTAAAACTGTCCGTCGTGGATTAATGATAATAAGCCGTGCATCTTTAATTTCTGCCGAATCATTAATCAATTATTCATGGTCATATGAAGTCTTGTATGACTTTTGCCAATAAGATTCTAAACGACCCTACCCATCCTTTGCATTTTGACTTATCTTCTTGTCGCTCCCACTCGATCACTCGTTCCTCTTATCGGTACCTACCCTCCCGAAAAAACATTTATAAAAACTCCATTGTACCGTATCTGGCTCGCATCTTGACCAACAAGGAACGAGTTATAAATGAATTACGTCAATGTTTAATTGAATGAATCAAACTTTAGAGACATTTATTTTTTTACACAGCACTCTATTGAATTTGTTTATACTTCTATCGTTTCTCCGGTGTGACGACTAGTGTACAATTTTTAACTGAAATGTAAGCATATCTCAGCTTGCAAAAGTTATACAAATACAAATATAAAGGGGAATGCACTTTACTGACAAAATGCGGATAACTGTTAGTTATTTTATGGGTCCGTAGACGTGTTTTCCTGTTTCCAACAATTCCGCATTTTTCTATTCAAGACATATCTGACACCGTGAACTTGTTGCATGTGAATGTTTCTAACCGAGTCATAACCCACAGCAGGTCCGGAATGAGATTAACGCGGCGTGATGCCCGCAACAGGCTCGCCAAGATCGGTTGTCTTGTGAATCGAAAATGGAAAACAAAAGCGGTCTGCTCGGTGATCGATCGAGTTCCGCCTGTCAAGTCCCGGGTTCGCGATCCCCAGTTGGGTCGGTGGATTCGCGCACTGCACTGATGAGACCCAATCCAGGTCGAAACATCTGTCCAATTGTGCTTCCTACTTTTTCAGTTTAGGTATTATTCACTCTATACACGACGAATTCCTTCGGTGACATGAACTTGTGTTAAAACATTGACTCATCAAAGTGACGCCCCGGTTCGACCCCCAACGGATTCGGTGTGATGTGATGTTTCTTAAAAAGAATGAAACAGGTATGAAATGCATCGAAAGCTTTTCAAAGTCCAATTTTTACTATGGGTGATTTAACAAAGCTAAGGCTTATCCTGCCCCATTTGTACAGAATCTTTTAGACAACTTTACAAAGAGAAAATAATAATAATATGCATGATCATTCACGGGTGTCGAAATTTTAAGTGTTTCAATGCTTTATTAAGTTGTGATTTAAGTAGTTCAACTGTAGGAGCGCACACTACAGCAGATGGAAGAGAATTCCATACACCGCACACTCTGACTGCAAACGAGTGATACTGGCTAATCCAGGTTGTTGTTGTGGGTCTTTAACTTTAGCGGATGTCCCCTGAGCTGATCATTTTGAGATAAAGTCATCAAGGGTGGTTGGATTGATGCAATATGTGATATGTCAAGATCGGTCCCCCTCCCCGAACTCGGCTTTATTTAGATAAGTAAAGTTTCAACATTTGCAGACTTTCGGAGTATGTCTTGTTCTAACAGATCTTTTACCAATTTTGTTGCCAACCTTTGCGGACGTTCTAGAGTCTTGTTGTCGCGGTTCAACCATGGATTCCATACTTGAACGGCGGACTCCGTATTCGGTCGGACGAACGCTGATAGCAAGCGTGAGAACAGTGCTTTTTCAGTGTTGAACGATACGTTAGCTCTGCTTGACGAATATACTTTGATAAGCAAACCATCGAGATAGATTTGACACAGTAATTATCTATAGAACGGATTCGAAGTATGTACACAAATCTGTTATTCATAATCAATTAAAGTCTCCCTCGATGGGGACAGGCTACGACTTAGATCATGTGATTCCCGAGTCAATGAGTTCATTTACAATTGTCCCACACGATACCCATCACGGACAAGAAGCAGTTTGAGACATTTGATTACACCGTGAACGATGGAAAGACCGTAATTGGCTGAGTTTCCATAGGAAAATTTAGGGATTTAATATACTTCTTCATTCGGTGGACAATTTGTATCGTAAATGATAAATTGGTCGTGCAAATGAGGCGAGAGCTGAAAACCTGGGCAACACTGGACAGCCGTTTCGTTCTGGTTGGGTGTCATCAGCATTGCGCATGCATTGATCCAACAGGAGACCGAACCCTGGACCACACAGGTAGAACGCAAGCATGCCGCTCACCCGGTCATCGGGCAGCTGATCAGACCGTTTCTTATTTCTTTTTTTTTGTATTCCAGTCCAGTCAGATGAAATCCATCTATCGTTGGTATCTGCCTGTAGAACTCATCTATCGAATGCAGTTAAAAGTCACAGTTACTCGTGAGTAATGGTGTAGGTTAAGTGTTACCAACGAGGAACTGACAATCTGACAGATTTCCTCGTCACGCACAACTCGACCACGGATTCGGGAGTAACTGTGTTCGAATTGTTTTTCCCTCGGAGCAAATCAGTCACGCATATTCATCGATCTGTTTGGGATTTGAACTCCTGTAGTGTGTATGTGGGGGGGGGGGGCGAAACCCCCTGATTGCGGATTCACATCGAGCAGAATGTGTTTCGTTTTAACAAGCTGCCCAGGGGTAAAATGTTGCTTTGGTGTGTATGTGAAGACAGGTCCTCACTTTCATCTATACGGTTCCCATGTTAGGATGCGTTTACTACATGGAGAAATCGATCACGACCGATGACCATTGACTTTGTAGAACGAGGAGTGAACTGTTTCAGTTCAGTTCAGTTTATACAACCAGTAACCATGCGGTAGCGAGGGGAATAATTCGATTACTGGTAGTAATATCAATGGTAAGATAGAAAATCCAGGTGAACCGTATCACTCAGTGTCTCCAACTTCATGTGAATCCCATCAATAGCATACCACTGGGAACCCCAGAATATTATTGGTGTTTCGGCCGTCAGACTGGGTCTGTCTAAACCCCGTCCAGTCCGAATGAACTCGCTTCTGCGTGAGCAAACAAAAGTACTTTTCTAGTGAGTTACCGAGTCAGAATAAAAGTTTCGATGGGGTGAGGTGGGCCGTTCTCCCTCTCCCCCCCCCACACACCCGTACAACCCGAGAACATTATGCTCGTGATCGTTGATCGAGTGTGCGTCATGGCTACGAATGAACGAACCTGGAGTTCATTGACCTCTGTCGGTTGGGTAAGGAAGCGAATTACGTCAAGATGGANTGGATAGGTCGTCCGTCGGTCATCATGCCCAGACGTGAATGTGAGCATGATTCATTCATTACGTGAGTGGAATCACTCTAAGCCTTTATTGACCCAATGAGTAAATTCCATTGAGGCCTGAATCAAATGCGATTTCCTACGTATTTCTGACACACTTGACGAGATACTCTGCATGCATATAATGATGGATTTAACTACTGCATACAGTTTATCCCCTCGAATCATTGGCCACTGAGATCAAAGAGGACTTCTCCTATATCCGAAATGAAAATAAATCCAACTTTTGGTGATTACTTTGACTAAACTAGGATAAACTTCAGTGCTTCATAGCTTCTACTATTTGCACCCCGAAAAAATGCAAAAAGGTTGACCTGTTCGACCTAGTCTTAGCTGCCTAACCGAGTTGCCTGATGCAGTCCAAATAACCGAGTCTCTTATTCAGAGTTTTATACCCTCATGTCAGGTCTTAGCTTAGCCAATGTTGACTTTTTCAAACCATTATCTACCTCAACAAACGTTGCACGCAGTGGCAGTCGATTTGAGGACATGCTTAACACATACCACACCCAACTGTATACGTAGAAGTCGAATCCCGAAAGAGATTTGTCTGTTCTCGTGTCGTATACAAGCATGAACGTAATGAATGTGTTTTGAAATACGGTAAGCAGCTTTCATAAGTCCTGATTCACTCAGTATTTTCGGATTGTACATGAGATGATTAGTTTTAATAATAATAATAATACTAATACTAATAATGTCCTTTTACTTCCTTTTTTACTTGTCGAAAATACAAATGTTGAGTCAACATTCAGAATTGGGATCGGCGGCCATACGAAGACTGCCTGGGATAAGACACAAATAGGGAAGACGAGCGGCGGTGGATCGGTTCGAACCGTGGACCCCCAGGTCACAAGTTGGTTACCTAACCACTTGGCCATCAAGAAAACTGATCACAAACTTCATACCTCCACCAAATTCGCATTATGCTCTAAGTAATAACATTTTGTTCCAGTGCATTGGAGCAGGAGAGTTTTCAGTATTGAACATTTGATTTCATGTTGAGGCTGGTCATCACCAAAAATTGGTCCACACGTGTACAGGACAAAACTGGTGTAACCCAGGAGGAGTCCTGAAAACACACACAAAGAAACAGAAGTATTCTCGTCCAATGGACCATGATTGGATTTCGGTGATAACCCTTAGTTCGAATGTAAACGGTAAGCGAGAACGTTTATTGAGGTCAGCTGGAAGGCCGGCAGTTGGCCAAAAAAACAACTCGTTGGCTTAAGTATGCGAACCCGTTGCCAAAACCTGGCAAGACTAGCGATCAGCCCCCCAACACATTGATTAACACTCTATGTAAAATGAGTTTACACTGAACTCAATAACTTACAAAATGCCAGCTCTTGGTCGACGTGTATGTGCATGTATTGTATTGTATTGTGTATAACTTTTGCAAGCACTGGAGCTCACATTTCAGTTAAAA
>UZAN01058375.1:0-10302 GCA_900618425.1 Echinostoma caproni
TATATATATATACAAGCACTTCCATAGCGAGCAGTAATTTTGCCAGTTTAGCACCAAAACAAATCAACACACACAAAAAGAGTTCCACAAATAAAAACCACATATCACATATCGTTACCAATGAAACAGATGCAAACATGACCGAATATTTTGATCAAGATGCAAGGATAGAAAATAAATGATTTGTAGACCAAACAGCTGCACGAGATTAATAATATCGAAAGCAATACGTAAGCGAGGTTCTCCGCATCGACAGTACGGGTGATGAATCGCCATTTTCTCAGTCCCAAATCCCCTCATTTAGTCCTGTCTGGCTCGTAAAGTTTGAACTGAACGAGCATGACCTTTGTCCGTGATGGTTGAAGTAAACTGGAAATCGTATATCAGCTCCAGAATCTTCTGTGGAACTTCAAACCAAGTCAAATCGATACTATTTTTACACCACACAACACTAAATTATAGTCATACATCTGGAATATATTTCAATCTGATAATAAGGAATCGAGAGTTATGGACTGCAAAGCAGGTTCCAAACTCATTCCATTTCGGAAATGTGCCCACAGACACCTTTTGGTATCATGTCTTGCCCGGATACTGACCGACAACGACAGCATTCGTTCTGAGCTTTCTAATGAGTTTAGCAGTTAACATATTTTTTTGCACGCATAACGTCCTATATTTTTGTGAGTATTGTAACGGTTACCTCTTGTTCGCTGAAAGCTTGTACATAACTCGCTAAAGCTTCAATACAATACAATACAACATATCCTACGAAACAATTCCAATAGCACCGTTTATACGCACAAAAATTAAATCAGTTGCAAGCGCTTAAATACCGGCGTGTTTATTAAACCATTCGAGATAATATATTTATGTCTATACACAAAATGATATATGGATAATACTTTAAGCTTAAATTGAGAGTTCATCAGAGACAAACAGCAGAAATTTGTTTCAAGTGATCAAAATTCTACTCATGAATCAATTCTCATGAAATCCTTGGGGTTCGGTTTAAGCACCTGAAGTTTCCGTACTTGTTTACTGATATACAAAATAAGACACTCGTCTAAGGATGCGCGCTCATATTTAGATTCTAGAGTATTTCTCGGGAGAATTATCCTCAATATTTGTTGACTTCCCTGTTATTTTCATTTTCCGATATTTTCAGATGTCATTAAACAAAGAGAATGCGTCTGATTCGATAACTATTGCAAACTGAGGATCTTATACAGTATTTAATATTTTTATATGAGGAATTTAATGTATGTAATAGGAGAAGGTGAGTGTGTGCGTGTGTGTATGCGTGCACTTTAAAGGTTTAATCGAAACTGAAACAACGGGTCCCTGTAAAACACTTGAGGGTTTGTACGGACAACGAAATTTAAACTGAAGTGAGTCTCCAGAGCTATGATCTTCGTGATTAGCGGATAATTCTCGGGTTGTTCCTTTTAGACTATATTGTATTTTTCTACTTGATATAGTTTGCAAATTTTCATGTTGAGATTATTTTATCTTGGCAACCAAGGTCACGCAAATTTAACTGACAATCATGCCACCTAGAAACTACGTAGATCGAAGTAAACAAGGGATAACTTATTGCCCATACCTAAAGCGTTCATACAGTTCATAAATATAATAAAATTGAATTTAGTCAGAAAGACAATATTCTAGTGTAACGCAATCGGCCGCTACTGTATTTATTGTCGATGTAAAACTGCCATGAAAAGTTATTTCATTCGAGGCTGTGGTATGCGGTGATCAGCAACGCCCATAACCTTGACTAATTATTTCTGCCTCCTGATCTCTTTTGCGAATAAATAAAGAGCACAGTTTCAATGTTTTCTCACCGGCTAAAGAATGGCACTGTAGTCCTGTCTATTGTTACGCGCCAGTAGTGACGGACTCGAATTGCTGATCTCTCCGAACAACCATCAATACACTAGTGTGTTTGTGAATATGGGGAAACTGTTTTGAACCAATTGATTTTGGATTAAATGATTTTTTCATTTCATTCTTTTGAAATTATTGACGGGTCATATCACGGAATGTTGGCAGGCAGGTGATCAAGAACAAGACTGACAAAGTGGTGAATGGATAGAATTTAAGCATTCGTGTACCGCAACTCAAGTCATGATGAGGAGGTTTACTGTTTTCTTCCACAAAGAGGGGGTTTTGATGCAGCGTTCGGCTCCACTGTCTTCAGGTTCGAAGAGTTTTACAATTGGGGTTGTGCAACATATTATTAACTCTGCGGGTACACGGAACCAAGTTTTAGTGAAAGCTCAATGGAAGTTGTGGAAAGACAACATGCAGTTTTATCTGATTTTGGTCTATATGATCATAAGGGTTATGGACAGACTTTCTGTTCCGCACATACATTTTATTGACTAAAAATGTGATTCACTGAGATATTGATTATTGTTCATTTTTCAAAGTAAACCTTGGACTAAATGTGATGGAGCTTTCAGGCATTGTACGCTGTGGAATAAACAAAACAAATTGCTGATGTGCAATTGTGGATGTTTCTCCGGAAATCACTCTTGCCTAAAACATACCTCGAACTCTCAATCCGGAATTGGAAGACTGAAAGCCACCGTAAGAGCAGGACCAAGATCCACTTGCTCCAACTGTGACAATATCCAGCGTGTAAATCACTTCCTGCAACTTCCATTGCTGTACATGTCGATGCCTGAGAGCGGTCGGTACATGCTGAGCCTCAAACAAAGTGCGAACTTGTTTCGTGCATCGCATTGGCCAATTTGTATCGACCAATAAACAATCCTGAGAACAATAGGCCACACTCAGTGGGCAATACAGATAGACTGATTGTTTGACAATTTCATTATCCAACATGATCCGATCGAGTTCGGTCACACCGGTGACCGGGACAACTTGCCACACACGGCAAATGAACGTGACGGAATCGCCAGCTTGAACTGCGGTTCGATCGGCCCGTTCCCAAAATCCCTCTAAAATCATTGTTGTCGTCTGGTTTTGTGCCGGCTCATTCACATCCAAACAGAGTGACCGCGGGCCTCGGGCGATGAAGATCACAGAAAATAAGACTGTGAGAAATATAAAAATGAAAAGGGCTGTAACTACGAAGCTGGTTTGAGGCGGTTACAAAAGACCCACACGGTTAATACTTGCATATAAATAAATAACTCAGGCAAACTGTTTTGTACGAGTTCGGTCTAAGATAAACGCTTATTGGTTGGTTGCCTTTCAAATATATCTAGTGGTGGCTCAGTGGTTCAGTCACTTTGGACCCTGTAGTCCGATGTTAGAACCTCTCCACCGCCACCCAACTTTGGTGTTAGGTAGATTTGTTGCTGTCCGCTTCAATACCATGTCTAACATAATAGGGCCTAATGTGGTTCATCACTCCAATTTCCACAGCTTAGGTTGCCGATTACCATTTCTGAATAGCAGGTGTTCGTGATTACGGGGTCCACCACGTCTACTGTTCCGTACACAGTACTGTGTAATAAAAAACGAATTAATAATTACCACACAGTGATCGCAAAAGCTTATCCAGCATTTCTCTCGAAAGACATGAAGATTCCAATTGCAGGAAAACATCTACCTCATATCGATTATTGCAGAGTGAAGTATGCGCTGTAAGTCGTCATTCACTGCCGAGAAAAAATATGAACCCATTGAAGATCTTCAATTCCAGATGTCGATTTAATCAATCTGATTTCATAAAAATCAGAATTTGATTGCCGGTGATTTCATAATATACATCAAATGAATATAATGAGCTTAACAGTAATCAAATTGTAAAATTGTCCCTTTGGAAACAATTGAAGTATGCACATGTATCTACCAACTTTCAGGTTTATGTTTCGCTTCACTTGAATTCAAAATGATAATTAAGTACATGGTGACAATGGAAGTGACCTAATAACAGCTTCGCAAACAATTAAAAAAGTTAAACAGGCATTGACTACTCAATCAAACCATGGCTCAGTTTATTGATTTTTTGTCAAAACCAAATGTTGCTCACATCGGGATACATAACCACGACAGTTGGAATGACAGCTTTTACTTTTTCTAGAACTTTTCACGCGGGACAGAATACTGGGCGTGAGTTCATGTAAGTAAAGAAAATATAAACTTCACTTACTAAATATATAAACAGTGGGGGATGTATTTTCACTTTTTTTCGTCTTTTTAGCAGTTGTTACAGGTTGATTTATTGTATAACTGAACTTCAGCTGGTATATTAATGCAAATAAATTTAGAAGGCTAGATCAGAAGGTCCTAAAACTATCACTTGATGCAGTGTTTGCATGCAACTTTCGAAATGCTTATCACTGACTGATGATTTGTCTCCAAGTACCCGCAATGAGGAAATGATGTCTTGATTTAAGAGACGAACATTGCTAGGGACTAGCTGAAAAAACAACTGGCCTTTCAAACCGTCTATATTAAAAAAACCTGTTGCTTAGGAGAACATTTAATTAGTGCTATACACAGCATCAACCTCTCATAAAGAAAGATTTCGATAGTTGTGGAATGAGTTTTATTTTCAATCGCATATTCTACACTTGGAACAGAACCTAGTGATCTGTTGTTATTTTCATTTGAGATGTCTGAAAGAGCAGTTTTGTGTTCTCTTTCAACATGAAGGAGCTCAAGTGTTTAATATTACTCGATTTTTAAGACCACTTGGTATTAACGTAATCCATCTGTGACATGGAATGACTCACCCCCTAACGTTTTATTCGCATGAAACGGGGGAAATGACTGTGATGCTACTGCGTTTGGGGAGCTAATTTAACTATAGATTCAGTGCTGTTATTTACCGAATAAAACTGGGCTTCAAAGTCATGATATCGCAGAAAAAGAAAAACACGTTGATAGTAATGTGAATAAAAGGCAGACAGTTGTTGGCCTGTTCGCATGAGACCACAATGAAGGATTATATCAAAATTACGTAGCTTTTAGTTATAAGGTACATTCGCTCCATCCTCCTAAGCGCCATCAGTCTGATTCTCCAATTTTTTCTCCAAAGATAATAGCAGTTATGTGACAGATACTTTTGTTCCAATCAAAACCCAATTTGCAATCCCATTTATTTATCACATTTTTCTAATTTAACTTGAAACCCTCGGTGTTTTATCGTCGTTTTGTTGATGACACGCTGGCAATAACCTCTGACCTCTAACAAAAAAATGCCATGGTTTTGTCTAACAAATTGAAAAGGATGCGCAACAATATCATGTTCACTTTGGGATGTGACACTAATCGCTCGTTCCTAGACTTACAACTGATAAGATTGAAAAATGGTTCACTCCTAACGTCAATTCATCCCAAGTGTACGTGGACGGGCCAGTATTAACATTCCCAAAGCTTTGTTCTCTACGGTACAAGATTGGATTAGTAAAAACCCTGTTTTACCGCGTTCGCCGCCTGTGTAGTCCGGAAGTAATAGAAAAAGAACTTAGAGATTTGACGTTTGCCTTGTCCTCTAACGGTTATCCCCTGCCTTTTATAGAGAAATGTCACACACTTACCATTCCCAAGTCAACCTACACTAAAGTTGAAAACAAACCAGCTTTCATTCGTGTACCATTTAAAGGAGACAATGTATTTGCACGGGTCGGTTGTCGGTTGCGTACTACAGTTGAATCTACCTATCCTGCAGCTAAGCTGATCATGATTCACAGGACAATGAACTCACTAATTCGGTCAAGCATGGACAGATCCAGTGATTCTGTTACTTCCAATTGCATTTATCTTTTTCAATATATTTGCGGTTAGCAGTACGTCGATGGGACTGATCGCTGGCTGTCGACCAGAATGAGTGAGCATGTTCCGAATAACTTATTACTTCGAGGAGGAAAACTTCCAGCAAGCGCAGGGGTACGACATTTGCCGGATACCAGACACTACATTGACAAACGCAAAGCTTCCCGCATTACGCTCACAGTTCGAAGCCCAAAGATGCTCAGGTTTGCTGATTCGGCTGTCGTTAGCCGTTTAAAGCCTGACCTATGCATGCAAAGGGCCTTCATGATGCAGTTGTTATTACCATGGTAATTCCCCTCCCCTTCCCATCCCATCACCTCAGCCGTTCCATTACGTCATAGTTGACGCTTCATCATTCTTATTTTCTCATTACGTAACTCTCTTTGACCTACTTAATTGACCAAATTTCTACTGTGTTAACTTTATACGTTCGAATTCATTTCTGGTTGTATCTTTTTTGTACCACGTAACCATGTTCAACACTCTTTCCACCACGGCTAATTGGTTTTCATTTCCTAATTGCTTCTGTGCGAACGACCCCTCCTCCTCTTTCACCCATATCCAAATGATTTTGGTAATTTTTCGTAATCTTCTCAACAACCCAGTGCTTTCTGCCTGAACCCATGTAATTATGTAAATGTCCATATATGGTATTCCTGTGATAAAATTCGACCTATTTAATATGCATCGACAGCTGATTCAGAGCACGCAAAATTGATGTTCAATATCAATTCTCCTAATAAAGTAAAATGTTCTGCGGCAGTTCGTCCTTCAGTTAATAAAAATGAACGTTGTTAAAATAAGTTGAGTCCTAATTACCGTTAGATTTAATAAAATTGGTCACTTAGAAAACAAAAATCGACCGCTTGAATAGGCCAATAAGAGTACGACAAAAGGGTGTATTTGCAACGCAAATCTGAGCCATTGCTGAAATATTTGAGCATGCATTAAACAAATTGCTTGAACAAGTATACTTACTGATAGGTAAGTGATCCGATAACATGGCTCTTGTGTCTTCGTTTTAAAACTAAAAGGAGAGAAAATCAATGTACATAGAAAGATCCTTGAGAAAAAAGAAAAGAACCGTTTTGTGTGCTCTCACAATCGAGAAAACCTAAACATATATAACTTAGGAATATTCAGACCATAACTTCGTCCGTTCTGTCCTGCCAACAGTTACATTTGTCTGGCTATGATGAGACGTAGAGAAAACGAGACAAGTATGATTGCAGGAGATAATTAAAAAGAAGCAAAGATCGCTATTTTTGTACCACAAACGTTCGCCTGTCACAATTTATCGCAGTTTCACATTCTAGCTTATGTGCTCTCGGATCACCGCATGTCGAGGATAAGTGAGACAAACTGCTTTTCAGGGAAATATACCCAACGTGGTTCCCTCCTCTGATCCCTAGAAATAAAAGCACGATAAATTCGCCCATTGCACCATTGGTTCTAACCGTTGAGTGATATCTCAAATTTCATTTCGACCAGTGATGCACTAAACGTCACATTTCTTCTGCCATTTTTTACCAGGCGAGTCAATATACCTTGTATATTTGTATGTGTATGACGCCATGGTTTTCCAATCAGGTCAAAACTATTTTGTTGTCCTTAAACTGTTGACACTCTTTCCAGTCAGGTGATTGACGTTTTAGCCTACTGTAACCCCATGGTTGCACGTATCGCAAAGGCCTAAAAAAGACGATACTGAGTGGACATTTTTTAAGTAAATAGTAAAAATATCAACCCTGCCCGTTCTCTTGATGCTCTTGGATGTGGGTTTCACTCCTTGAGAGATCGTTCATTCACCATAAGTTAAATGCATTCAAATGCGATTGNGGTTATGACCATCGACCATATAACTCAGGGATAAGGGTTTGAAGTCCCAACACGAATGTTCCCAGTTCGAGTCATGACACGGGGGCACAAAATGTACGCGCACTGCTGACAAGTCCCAAGTAGAATGAAACAGCCGTTCAGTGCGTTCCTTGTCGGTCATCACCGAAATATTTCTATCGTATTTACTTGAAGATCGTTTTGTGAAACCAAATCCTATCACGGTTAACTGAACATGATTATGTTCAGGACTTGTGGATAATCTCCAAGGTACACAAACGTTCCTGAAGCTGTTGGTTACGAGCAAACGTGGCTTTTACTTATCACGCTAGTTACAAAAATGCCTGCAGCTTCATTGCAACATGATACGATTATAGAGTATGCGAACATTTTGCCTCGGTGCTAATCTGGACCCAACCAAAATAAGACAGAGAATTTGTCTCAAATGTTCACATTTTTTCATCGGTCTACTCGTAACGATTTTATGGCACAGATCTCGAAAACTTGAATAAAAATTCTCAAAACACAAGCTGCACAATTGTCCCTGTCTTGATTGTAGTCAAACCACTGATGTTTTTTCTGTCTCTATGGCGAATGCGCCTCCCGGACAATACTCACATGAACAGACGTGTAAATAAATAATGAACCCGTACGGTCATAGCATATAAAGACTGGAATCGACGCCCCTGAATTGCCAACCATCACTCAACATTTCAACTCTATGATAAAAACGTTTCACAATGGCGTTTGTATTCGGAAATGTATTAAAATCTCTTGGTTTGACCTCATGAACTCTCTCTATATGCTTTTTGTTGTCAATTATCAGCCTTAGCACAATCGGTACATAAAAGTGACAACCGGATACCTTTTTGTAGTTAGAATATCTGGCTGAAACAAAACCCGCAGAGTTCTATCTGATCTATCTAAAGCTCTCCGTGCTAACATTTACCTATGGGGATCCTAACCGAAGTGTACCTTATTTAGTATTTTACATATTATGCACGGGCATCTTCCAACTAATCACCTAAGTGACTGGATGACCTGGAAAACGAAATATCCCGTCTTGAGAGCATTAACAGTTCATTCAAATCCTATTGGGTTATCAGTCTGTCTACATCACACTAAAGATATTGCTCCGCATGCGTAAGATACCCGTATGTTTCACGGTGAACTTGGAAGTTCAAACCAGTAACACACCACTGATCTCCTGGATAAGTGATGTGGTTGTGTACAGATAACATGAGAACAGTAAGTGCCAGTTATCTAGGGCCTAGAAAGATTCATCAACCAACAAATTACCCATTGGCTTGCGTTTCATTGACCTTTTGTGTCGCGTATAGCAATAAGTACATTTGTCTCACAAACTATCATTTTTCGGTTCTCGAGCACATCGCAAAAAGAGCTCAAAAGTCAATTAAATGGTAAACTTCGAGGACAGAATCACCATGCGGGTTGTGTTCTAATTAGAAACTATCCTTTTTTAATAAAACTAATAAAAAAGTAGTTTACTAACTGCTTGGATGATAGCAGGTGTAAAACGTTTCATTTATCTTCTGCTACCGAAATTCTCGTGCATTAGGCACCAACCGCAGAGATCAATAAACTAAGTATGAATGTGGATCAAATTGGATCGACTTTCGCCCTGTTAAAAAAGCCTCTTTTAAAGTAACTAAACCCAACATGCTCCTCAGCATTTGGTTTCTGTTCAAGGATTATTTCAGTTCAGCACCGTTTCATTTCCTTTTTCTTTATACGGTAAACAGATACCGACGAGATAACGAGAAATAATGAATATAGAGGTTTATGTTACAGTACATCAAAATGTCTTCCTCAAAAATGATAACGCTATTTATCCCGCTTTATATGCCTTAGATAAAATGAAAATCAGGAGTACAATATAAATCTGGTATTAAATGGTAATTCAGTTATTCATAATCGTTGAAGTTGAACTAATCTGAGCGCAAACCGGACCAAAAAGTAATTACAGCACGACGTTTTGTATATTATATGGGATTGCTGAGGATTATAGGTCAATAAAACACAGGTGTATGGAACGACCGAGATGATTATCCGTCCTATACGTGTGAGCACGTGAAAATAGCACACAGTTTCGGCATGTACCGGACACAAACAATCTGACATTTTAAAGTGTGCATAAGGGGATTGCAACGATTTTGTGCAAGCGTTTTGACAATAGAAAAAAGAAGACACTACAAATTAATCACTTTCTTTTCGACAAATCCTCAAGTTACCAAATTAACTAAATGACAGGGCACGGACCGGACTGAGAGCAGCTCCAACTGAACCCGCTCATTCTTGAGCGCACCAGACAAAGTTCATTTTTCTGCCCGCGCATTCCTTTTTACATCAAAGTGAATAGGCTAGGTTTTGGACAAGGCGACCTTCAACGGAGACGCTAAACATTCACCCAGAATTCAGCGTTGGCCTTTTCGAGAAATAATCATTTTTTTCCAATCAAAATTTTCGAATATTTTTTAAACAGTCAACACAATTAAATATTGCAGTGGTAAACACTCGATAAAGCACGTCTTATAATTTTTGTCAATCATCAAACAGCTTTTTGTCATGGCCCTTCAAAAACAAGTGTTTTGCATGCACCAATGAGTTATATGTTTGAACGCAATAAACCATTCGATTTTTGAAATCCAGCATCAATAAGTTTGATAGGAAGTCAATGAATCACATCCA
>UZAN01058384.1:0-12105 GCA_900618425.1 Echinostoma caproni
AGCAAAGCCGATCGATATTCCCAAAGTGACCTTTGTCATTGTTCTGTTTACTTGTGACCACTAATCCGGACGAGCGGGCGACCGAGACAACTTCTCTTGCTTCACGTGACCTTTTTTCATATTTCGTCAGTCTCACCGCTCGATAAAGTGCACAAATGGGAAGTCTCATAGTGTCAACAAGTGCCGCACCAAGTGTTTCGACGGCATCGGAAGTATGCAGCCTACGGAGTTGTAAGAAAAAAGTTAAAACAGGGATATTTTGCACACACTGCCTAAAACACTTTCAACTTTCATGTGTCAAACTTTTGGTAAAGCAGGCAAAACAGTTAGCCACTCAACCAGAACGTATATGGTTCGGTACAGAATGTGCGGAAATGCCGATTGTAAAATGTATCACTTGTATCACACTGTGGTGATACCCCACTAGCACTCCGACGACCAATCAGAAGAGCAAGCCAATTTGACGAAGCTCTTTTAGGGAAGAGAGTTGTGGTGATCCAGGCCCACACGATGGCGCCTACCCTGGAGCGGCGCGTTACAGTTTCAGGACAGTCGCGATCAATCAAGTTTGAATGCTGACGTCAATGACACGTGCATGGCTTCTGAATACACGTCATTGGTGGATGGTGCCAGCCAATCCAAGACAATGCAGACAGAAGCAAGATTATGCAAGCAGTTCTGCANCCAATTGGTGGAAGCCCAGATAACCAATAATCTCCCTTTGTACATATTATTTAATCACCTTCATTTCTTCCAATAAATGAACTACTTACTGCCTGACCTGTGGTTCTCGTGGGACATTGCGCGCTAGTGCCATTGTGATGCAGTGCATCTATGATGCAGTCCGTGATAGCTGATCATCGATTCGGGTCCTGTGAATCATATTGCGTGGTTGGTGTTCCGAATCTTCCTGGAAGCACAACCACCGGTTTCGCGGTTCTTGCCGCTCGTCAGGCATGCGTATCCGGTAATCTTTTGTTATTTCATCGTATACTTTCGTCACAATAACCTTGTTTGTAACACCGGGTGATTTTTGGATAGGCAGCTCTTTCAGTGCCAGTCCATTGAAGAATCAATACTGTGATTCGATTTTTTGTACGTGGATTGGATGCTACTAACCGAGATAAACGTGACTTAACTGTCTTTACAGAATGTAAATATGGTGTGAGCTCTATCGGACTACGATAACGCAATGTGGCGTGATCTATTGATCAGAGAACAATGTCCTCGGAACTTTCACGAATTATGATCCTGATTCCATTCTCCAGCAAATTCTCCTGAAAATCCAGACTGTTTATCGTCTATTGCCTGAACCAATCCCATAAATTTTGACCGTTTGTATGAACACTTCGATATCTCCAATATCCTTAAACCTTCTCAGCCCAATGTTAAAAAGACAGATCGAATTGTGACGTTTCAAACCGTATTGCCGTAGTAGATCAGAAGATGCAGAATAAGTTTTGAACTGCTTCACAGAAGAAGTCGAATTTTGGACTATCAATACTTCGCTTCGTTCTCTAGCCACTTGATCGAAGCACCGGCGAACAGAAGACGATCGGTAGAGTCTGAACTACAAGATAAGAGGTAGGTGGTTCCCAGACAAGTAATTTGGATTATTGAGTTGACAACTGAAGCATCGCACCAAAAGATACTTCGGACTTGAGAATCTTGGACAGCGAGTGAGATATTGTTCTACACTCAACTGATTTTACCAGGCTGATTTCTAAAATCTGTTTCAGGTTGAATGGAGTGCTAAATGTTTATGACCATCGGCTTAAGCGCATGAGGCTCAAATGTGTAAATTAGCTGGCACTCATTCACACTTTCACAGCACCACTTCTTTTCACCCTGACAATGCCTTCGGTACTCGGAAAAGACAACAACTAAGAATCGCGGATCACACTGGTGATCATTATACGAAATCTGCCGTTAGAAAGACACAGGAAGTTGGTCACAGAAGTAGCGGTTCATTTATTGGAAGAAGTAAACGGGATTTATTGATATGTAATTAGAAATATGTATAATTGACCAGAGAGATCCCATCCAATCCCCGCTCGCGTACCCCACATCACAAAGTTCTCGTTTGAAGTCCATTCATGGCCTCTGATTGGACGAGACCGGTGCCCTCTGCGCCATTGTCCTGAAACTGTGACGCGTACGTAGCCTTTTGGCTGTCGTCGGCTCGGATCCGCACAAAACCGCACACGCATTCACCAGAGTTTTGGTCACTTGCCAGCACTTGCAATGGTGACATTCGTTACAGCATATGTGGTTGATTGATTTGTTGGTTGAGTTGAAACAAGTCTTCCGTGGGGTTCAGACCGTCATCATGGGAAATCTTTAGGTTTTGCTTTTTACCTCACTGTGACCAATATTTCAAATATTCCAACATGGATCTAACGATCCGATTGTTTATTTAAGCCTAAATTGTTTGTTTATTTTGCTGCCAATAACTGTGGTGAATATTTTTTTTTCTTCACCGTTGCTTTTGATCGATCCACGGACAAATTATGCAGTCCGTGATTTTAAAAATACGAATGCAATCACTTTGTTACATCTACCACACTGCAACCGGATAGTGAGTGCCAGAGCTATCAACACAGAAAATCAGTCGTCACTTAACAGGTGTACAAGGAAATCAATACATATTTTAGTAAATAGTCACGTCCGGCTGTGCGTAGATAGCTGGCTAGCTATCCCCGGCCAACATTTGGGACAATCGTGTGCACCTAGGCAGAACGTGGATTGAACTGTAAGAGAAAGTGAAACATTTTGGTACATACCTCTATTTGTGCCATGGTTACAACACCAGGTTTTTCAAATACGCCGTTATTCCTGAGACCATATAAATATATATATATATATATTATTTTTTAATCAATCATGGTCCTATTTGCATAGTTTTATGCAGTTAAATACAATCTGTCGAGTGCCTTGGTGCGCATGGAAGACGGAATGCAGTCCCAGTGTTTCTGCCCTCTATCTCGTTCTGTGTGTCGTGTCCGTGCCTGTTAGTGGCCTAGGTGCCCTGCTCTGTTTTGTGGACAGAAACGGTCCCATGGCCGACCGAGAGAGGAGAACAGAGATCTGAAAGTTTGTTTGAGTGCCTGTAAACACGCGGGCGAGCGGGCGGGCGCGCGCGCACTTTGCATATGGTTTTAGAGGACACCCCCAAGCATTACCCAACGGGGAGCGAACGTGCCGCTTCCGATTCCAATATGGCCGATTCTTTTGGTATAACTATGGAAATTGGGTTTGGTGATCTACACATTCTGGCTTGCCTTTGGTGTCTTGTCGATCAAGTTTAAAAAAAAAATAAACTGTGTTACCTGTCAGTGGCAATATGACTGGAGATTTTCACTTGACTTTGTCATGATCCAAATAGTGATTTGCAAATTATTCACAAGATCAAAGTCAAAGTTTTATTATGGGAAATATTTACAAACTGTTGCTTTTCTAGTCCCATAGGATTTAGCACAGATGAACCGATCCACAGTTCATAAAACGTAGACGCATGCCACAATTTTTCCTTGTTTTATGCACTGTGACGGATTTTGAAATTTAAGACTTGTCAAAGCTTCATCCAGTCCGTGCTTGAAGAAATCAATTCTGGCCGCAGGAACAACGTGTGGTGGCGGCGAATTCCAAGTAGTACACAATCTGAAGGCAAATAAATGACGCAGGCATTTTTTGGAGTATTATTTTGAATGAGTACCCCCTCAGGTGAGTGTTGGTCGACAAGGCAGAGATTGAACGACATGGGTGATCTGGGTTCTGCATTATTCAATGCACCAATATCAAGTCCCCCCGAATGCGGCGATACTGTGTGGAGGACAACTGCAATGATTCCAGTCTTTCCGCATAACTCATGGAATGCAGTCCCTTGAACATTTTGGTGGTCATTCTTTGTAGACGTTAAAGAATCTTCCGATCGCACTGCAGCCATAGATTCCACGCATGAATTGCATACTTTAATTAAAGCCGAACGTAGGCTGATAACAACCATGGAAACAGCGTAGGTTCAATTTTGCCAAATACTCGCATTAGCAAACCAACATGTCTTACAGCAGTGTAAAGAAAAACTTAGGTCGTCTTGTACCGAGATCCTTCTCATTCGAAACATATAGAAGTTGTTGATCTCCCAGGAAATACGAAAACCGAGTTTTCTGGCTAATGGATACGACCGTACATTTTGATGCATTAACTTCCATGTCGTTTTCAACTGACCATTAACAGGCAGCATTAAGTGTTCTCTAAAGTGCTAGAGAGTCCTCTGGTTTTGTAAAGTAAATTACTTTGAATTCTGTTTATCTATCACACAATCTGACGAATACGTTGTGCGAACCGGTCCGTCGTGCATTGACATGTTCGTGATATTGATTTCCGCATGCCATTCAGTTTTATTACTTTGTTCAGTGATCGATCAGATTGATTGTTTGGTGAGTGAGTGAGAAATAGCCAAGAATGAAAAATGCTGCACAGAAGTGTACAGTGTTATTGATCGATCAAACTGTTTGCTTCTAAGTGAAACAAGTTCACGAGGGGATATGCAGATTTCGCCGCCTTATTTTCTGTCTATTTGTTTTTTTTTCATCACTCGTTTGATTCGCCTCCGAAAACCTCGGTATGGTCCATGGGTGCGGGGCTAGTGTTGTGGCTGGTTACCCTGCCCTTGCACTTCGCCAAATGCTCCCTTATACGACCAAATGTCCCAGGTAGCTTCTGTTGAGGAAGCCCTACTCACTGCCTTCTCGTGGAACGGAGGTGTTTTCCCACCAAAGTGAGAGGACGAATAGCCGACATCCAGATTGGTGGGCCACTGGTACTTCACCTAGGGGAGTTGACTAAAAACCCTGATTCCAAACCAACCATGAGGAGTCGTACGAACCACAGTCCCCCACGCCCTCTTCGGTGTGGCAGTGGTCACCGGCTCGATTGGGCACCTTGGACGTTAGACCCCGTCCGAAGGGCGAATGATCCGATGAACTGAACACCGGCCCTCAATTGATTGCGGTTTTCACATACCGCTCTGCTGTCTTGGGGGTCAGGCTTTGGCTAACTAAAGGCTCCGTTTGTGGATTTCTCAAGAGAATTCACCTGCCTTGGCCTGGGCAACCGGGCAGCATTCCGCCCGCACGGAAATCATGGAACGTCTTTCCTTTTTCATAAAGCTTTTTGTACCATGATTTGTTTGGCCCACGGTCTGGCTTCAGACGTGTGTGAAGTATATATATATATATATACTCCATTGATTCAGTCCGGTGATTTTATTTCCTCAGCATTCAACTCCATTCCTCGTTTGATGGTTTTATAAAGTACATGAATATTTAGAATGCGTAAACTACTAATTGGCATATGAAAGTGTGAGTTCATGAACGGAATTTACGCCGGGGTACGACTGATTGGTTTGGTTATCCAGCTGCTCTCCTGGAAGAACAGAAACCGCTCCACAGACGAAACAGCGGTCTTGTTCGACGTCATCGCTTTGATCACTTCGACCGACTTGGACTTGGCATGTTCCACATTACGGGAATTGATAACTGAGCACTCACCAAACGAACCACTAGAACCAGTTGCAATTTGCGAAATCATGGAACTAGGCATGCAAACCTACTCCGAATTCGAGGGTAAAATCCTTGAACAGCTACTGAAAGGAATACCAAAGGAATCGCCAATGTCTGGATTCAGAGCCGAAGCCGTTATGCTGAAGCTGGAGGAGGTACTACCAAGAATCATGCCAAAACTTGGGCTCCGATACGTTGATGATGAATTCGTCATTTTGAAGAAGTCCGAACTAAAAAGAATAAACAACATCATCAATAACATATTCAAAGGCATAAAGTTCATAATGGAGACGGAGAAGGATAAACAACTGGCATGTTGGACATCTCGATCATCAGAACGCTATCAGGAAAACTGGAGACAACGGTCTACCGCAAGGCAACATATGCGGATCAAATTATAAACTTCAAAAGTAATAATCCACCCAACCACAAAAGATGATGTGTTCGAACCCTGTTCGGAAGAATCCAAACACACTGCAACACCGACATACTCATGAAGAAAGAAGAAAGATACCTCCTCAAAGTGTTTGTTTGTAATAGCTACACCCGCAACTTCATCAAAAGAACTCGGATTCAACGAACGAAGGAAACGTCAGACTAAGACTCGAGAACATCAAGGACGTTTCGGAAATGACAGCAAGACTGTTCAGATCACATGGAATCCAAGTCGCCCACAAACCGATTGCCTGTCTAAGGGGATTTCTGTCAAAACCAAAGGAGGGAACAATGGAGAAGAACAAGAGCAGTGTTATCTACAAAATAAATTGCAAGAACTGCTCAAAACATTGTATCGGACAAACTGGAAGAAAACTGTCAACAAGGATTCGTGAACACCAACCAACAGTCAGGAGAAATGACCCACTATCGAAGGTCAAGAAGGACATCATTTTGACTTCGATTAATTGAAAATTATCGACCAAGACCGGTCAAAGGCTAGGCGCTGTTCAATCATCTCAATAAACAGGCACATCCCGTGTACACGCAAATGCAACTCAAGGATTAGATGACGCAATAAAAAAGGTCACGTTGTGACCTGAGAACAAACCGAAACCGTAATCAGGACGGAAGGACAAGCCCCCCCCCACTGTCACCCTTTCGCACGAGTTTACCAGTGAATCGAGTCGAATACAGTGAGAACAAGGGACAAAAATGGTCAGTGGAGAAGAACACATATAAACAAACAGATACTAACAAGAGACTACCATTTCACAAGCACTGATGATGTCACCTCGCCTGATGATGAAACGTTTGCAAATATAATTGGAAAGGTTCCGTCTAAGCAGTCCGGAAACAGTTTCTATAACCTCATTGTCACGGTTCAACCATAGATTCCATACTTGAACGGTGTATGGTGTGTGTGGCCGAATAAACGCTGATGGAAAGCGTGGGAACAGTGCGATTCCGAACTGCCCGAAAAAACGTCTGAGTAGTTCAATTAGCTTTAGAGCCATCAATGATGCTCTGGCACAGTTTGTGAAACATCCTACGTCCTCCTGTACCATTAATCCCAAATCCCTTTCGTCGGTGGCATGCAGTCGTATTTGGTTCCCCAGAGCATAGGAGAAACAAGTCTAGTGTCGAATGGAAATAACTCTGCATCTGTTGAACTGGATGTCATTGGCGATTGACCGTCGGTGGGCTGCATCGATCATTTGTTGGAGTGCCATATAATCCTCTGGATGTGTTACAGTTCTCCAGGTCTTAGTGTTGTCCACAAATAGCAGCTTATTAGGGCCAAGGACATGTGGCAGTTGGTTTGTAAATGCCAGCCATCTGTTTGGAATCATTTGCCTGAAACGTTTATCTCACACCGGTCATCTAATTCGTCCATTCATCATCTATTGCACCGGAGACGTTGATTGTTATAGTTTTGAGGGAAAACGAGAACAAGCAAACAGGCGTGTTTTTGATAATTCTATATTGCAACCCGCGTGGATACGCAACTCAGGTTTCTGTGATTTGATTGGTAGAAATTGTGGATAGGTCTTTGTTAGAAAGGAGCAGTGATGAGGGTCAACCGACGACAAAGCCCAACTATTTCTGGTTTGAGTCACATTTCGATAACAAGGGTCACCTTGTGTGTTATGGGACCGGAAGAACCGTGGCAATTGAAGCATTTTGATGAATCAGACGAACAGGCGGATGTTCACCCCACCCGGCCGTTGTTGAATGACTTTGAGGTATGGTTTGCGATGGATTAAGAGTTCTTTAAAGGTGTTATTATTCACTTCATGAGCCGCATCCGCAAGATTATACCTGAACCTAATAGTCAATCATACTTTGAAAATTGCCTGATTGTTCCAGCAAACACATACTAAAACACAATCCATCAACCCTATTGATCGATAAAATCACACACACACACACACACACACACACACACACAACATTATCACGCTATCACGTTATTCCTTTTTTGCAAAACTATTTTACCGGATTATTAAGTTGTTTAAAACAAGTGTGTTTGGTTTTTCGTTTATCACCTACCATCTCATCGCCCATGGCTTTCTGGAACATGATTATGTGAATAGCAAATACAAATTCATGTCAATTACCACCAGTCGTTTTGCAGTCTTTCAGGTGAGATGGATTCGAACTTGCCTTGCGGTGAGGATGTTGAAATGGCTGGAGCAATGGATACGGCACTCTGCTATCAATCTGCAAATCAATAGGATATCTTATTTAAATTTCGACGTTCCATTTCTGCTACATACGCATTTGTCAATCAGCTCCCATTGATCGTCCAATCACAGAGGTTCATGAGACACACTGATTAATGCCCATCCAATCCGGTTTGTCCGTGCGCCAGCTTGACCTAGTTTTAGGTCATCGTTTAATCGATTGATGTACTCTCGCGATCATCCATCAAATCACTAACCCCATTCCGATCAGCACTCCCTCTCTTGTGTGTGTTCTGTGCATAGCGTTTCGGATAAAATTTGGTCTTAAAAATTTCACTCTAAGACCTTAGAATTCAAAAGATCCAATGTGAACTGAGCTAAGATTAGCAGAAACGATTGCGATCTAAGTGCACAAACATACACCGACAGTAGGCAACCCCAGGCACATCTTGATATTTTTTCTGGTGTTCTTCCGAGCGGTTTGCATTGCCTCTCACTGAAAAATGTGTGTGAATTACCGCCACCCAGTCGTTCGGAATCACGTTTATTCGACATGGAGACTGGGAGAGAGACGTCGCTGTACACACAGTCCCGGGCCTAGGCGTTTTAAGTGGACTGCAACCATCCAGGGGTTAGATTGTTTTTTACCCTTCCGGTCGATGTGGATGCATCGGCTCAAGTCCCGGTGGAATTGGCATTGAAAGAACATGTGCGAAATTTATTTAAGATTGACGGAATAAACAGGGCCTTTATTGTCTATTAAATGTTTGATTTATTATAAAAGCAAGTTTAATTTCACCGGTCACAGGAATACGTGTCCCGATTGATTGACATTCTTGTTCAGAAGCTTAGATCGAATTGAATCGATAGGTATATTTTTCAACTCAACGTGCAAACGTACAGAAAAGTATTTTAAAGTCGAATATCAGACTAAGCACTCGAAAGTTAGACATGTATCTTTAAAAAGGTTTTAATGGCAGGCTAGAAAGCAAGACTTGATTTTTTTCCTGGTTAAGTGTGTCTCCGTCTCTATCCCCAGTATATCGAACTTGGAACGAAAAAGTAAGAGAATATGAATATGAAATGATTTGAGCGTTTATCGTATATAAAACAAATAGACTGGTAGCATTGGGTGCATAAGAATGAAAATTGATTGGCCTTCGTCGGCCACAATATGGTTATTCTGAGAAAAGTAGAAATTTAGACCAATAGGGAAGTGGTTCGATTGATTTTTTTGCACACAAGGGTGTTTGTCAGATTGTTGCCGATGATGCGTTGGATCAGGACGTAGTGTTCGCGACCACGAAATCTATTCAAGTGGTGCTTTGTGTGAATTTCTCACCACACAATTCCCATTTTAGATGAAACTGTTACACAAGAGGCTGACCATGGGCAGCCCTTCAAACGGGTTTCCTCCGTGCTCGGACATGTCAGTAGTGTTGCTATCACTCGACAATATTCTCCGGTAGTGTACAGCACAATTTTATTGCAAAATGGATTACATTTCATGGATGAGGAAAGAAAACCAACTCCCGGGGAGTACAGCTCACAATCAAGTGCATAAAAACCTGACACACCATGCCAAGAACTTATGCCAAAATCGCATTCAAAATCACATTCTAAACCACACGCACATGTTTGATTCATACAGGCACGCAGAATTCGAAACCGTCAACTACTTTCCCGGAAATTCGACCGCTGGAGTCAAATTATTTAAAAAAAAACAATCTGATTGCATTCGGACAGATGAGAATTCATCATGGCAACCTAGTAACCATGGCATTTATGTTCCAAGCATGAACACCGGTAAATAAATATTCTTTCCAAAAGAAATTTTCCGTAGTCTTTTCGTCTCGGATACAAACCTTTCATGAGAAACAAAAATAGATCAAAATATTAAAAAGTACAAAACTTTGAACGTTAAGTATTGTCTGATCATACCATGTAATCTTCTCTCATTATTGTGACCCACGTTTTCATTCAATGCAGGCCGAATGATATTGATCGGCGTAGCAATCGTTTACAAATTGAAGGGATGTAGTGATCTTAACTTATGCGATAACTTAAAACTCGGGGTGACACGTTACAGTTTCCGGACAACTTTGATGAGTCAAGCTTCCCAGATGATGCCAATAAAGTGCTTCTGCGTTACAGCTTCTGGTCAGTGAACCACAGGCGGATTTTACCGATCAATCAGAAGAAACCGTGCGACTCAGACGGAAGCTGGTGGACTCCATGAATACGAGCACGTGATTAGCAGGTGCTTGGATAACTAACCAATGAACTTCTTTTGTACGTTTTTCAACTCCCTTGAGTTTTTCCAATAAACGAACTGCTACTTTTGTGGCCTTCGCTCGCGTCTCGGTTACGTGGGATACCAGCGTGCAAGTGCCAGTGTGATTCAGTGTTTCCGTGGCATCCGTGATTTCTAATACTTGATTCTTCGTCCGTGATCTTTGCGTACTTCAACTATGACAGCTTTTTATACTTCTTCTAAAAAGAAATTACAATAAACTACCCAAGTTACGAAAAAACAGCCTTTCCATGATTGATTTGGTTTTTCTAACTATCCGTGCTTTGCAAAATATCCATGGCGTAGTAAAGTTTGGAACACTTTCACAAATGTTCCAGGTTTTTTTTACAATCGTTTCATATTTATTTCTGACCTCGGGGGGGGGGTAGGTATCGCAAGATTAGGAAATCAATCCTTTGAATTTCCGAGTGACCCAAAATATGGACATTCACTAGGCACTTTTCGTTCACCAGAGAAAATGTACTACCAAAGTGGTAATTTCACTGGATATGTAATCCAAACGACTAAACCGATTGCGTTTAACTTAAACTGAAATAGTATTTGTGTGAGAGAGAGGGAGTGATTCTCAGAGTGCACGATCTATAAACAAATACATGGTTATCGGGTTTGCAGCGTTCTTTGATCCACATATAAATCGAAAACCAAAGTACGGGATCCCAAACATCTTGTGGTCTTCTCTCGGTTGATGGAATTCATCATTTATTTCAAATGATAACAATCGTTGGAGATGCCATTTCTCAGAAATCAGATTGTTGTGTTATCACATAACAGTACGCGTAATACTCTGGGCCAATTTTCACTCATTTTTCTGGGAGTGGCAACTTTGGGCTTGATGAACTATGCATTACGTGACTCGCTAGGCAGTTCTCGGCTTTGGAGAAAACTGTCGATCTCAAAATAATGTTGGCTGACAACAGCTCCCTCGTTTTTTATTCCCAGTTCACGAGGACTGAGCAAAACAGATTTTCGGATACGCAGTGTACACGACGAGTACAAGGTGCAAATAGATGACCGGGGGCAATGAAAACGTGAACTGTAATCTCGTGTATTGTGAATCGATTGTTCAGTGATTGCAACTCATACGCCGAATCAAATATCAACCTAACCGAGAGCACAGCTCACAAGTCATACAAGAGTCACCGCTATACTCGGACTGTCTTAAGGATGGAACTCAGTCGATGTCATATTGCCGCGCGATGATTTTGTACAACTAAAAATGCAGTTTAAAGCAAATTCAAATTTTTATTATGGGATATAACTTACAAAGACTTCGCTTTTACAAATCCCATAGGGTGTTTACAAATGGGTTCGGATGAAGAATCACAATATCACAGTTAGTCCATAAAAGTAAAGTAGTAAATTAGTTTTGACGAGCACAGGAGAATATGTTATGTAGTTGGGTGTTGAAATGTAACGGTTTCCAGGACATCATCAAGCTGACGCTTGAATGATACTAATGTTGGGGCACAGACAACGTGAGATGGTAGAGAGTTTCATGTGCTGCACACTCTGACTGCAAACAAGTGACGTCTGCAGTCGAGACGGCTCTTTTGGTGTGCCAACTTCAGCGGATGCCCTCTGAGATGAACGTTGTACCATAAAACCA
>UZAN01058387.1:0-12102 GCA_900618425.1 Echinostoma caproni
AGTTCGTGTCCTGAATTCTGTGCGTAACTTCACTACTACTACCTCCATTACCATTACAGGAAGACGCCTTTATTTTTCCTACAGCAGCCGATCTCTGGGAAGGAAGAAAGAAACACGAAGCAGTCTAGTTTGGAGCCTAGCTGATGAAGGAGTGGGAGGGAAAGAAGCACGCAAGTTATCGCGCAATTTAATCCGAGAAGTTCCGGACAATCAAGTGGACGATTAAAATTGGTATCTATACAAGAGTTACCAAATATTGCCAATAGACAGAGTATGCAATGGCAAAAAAGTCGGAAAGAATAAATCCGAATTATCTGTTTAGAAAGTGGTCACAGCTACCTGGTTTGCATGTGCCACGAAGTTTATTCAAATGAAAAAAGAATACGTGTTAATGAGGGTACTGTGGAGTTACGATAAATGTTTATTCTAGAGGGAACACAATGATATTGTGATCTATTTGTGGGATGGCAACAAAAAGAAGTTAGGTCAGCGTGTAGCGGATGTGTGGAGTCGATGAGAATCTTATTCGCGAATTTCCACATGCATTCAAATGACGGTCGCATAGGTTAGGTATCAACTCCTTTGATGGGATTGAAGAGATACGGCTAATGATGGTCAATCCACGTCGAAGCAAATTAAAATCTTTCTTAAGGAGGTTGGGAAAAATAACAGGTGAACAATAAAGTAAAACAGGGAAAACACACTGATACACGAAGTTGGAAATAATTGATTTTGAAATTTGAAACTGACGAAGTTTACGGATATGAAAAGAAAGTCGTCGAAGCTTCCTGACGATGTATTGAATATGAGAGGTCCAGTGAAGATTGGTATCAATAAAAACGCCCAGGCATTTAATACAGTTTACCCGGGATACTGCTTCGGAACCAATCGATACCGGTTCAGAAGGAAAGAAAAGCGTGATAGTGTAAAGAGACATTTGACAAATTTGAAGGGATTAAGAGATAGGCCCAATGTGGCGGAAAGCCGTTGGACGTTATCCAAGTTGTCAGAAAATTGTGAAGGACCAGAAGAGTCAGAGATGGCTTGACTCAAGATCGTATCGTCAGCATACTTGAAGAGATAAGTAGGGGCAAGCAGACAAGTCACCAATATACGTAGAAAATAAGTATAGGGAAAGAACTGCACCTTGGAGTATTTCAGAGCTGTTCAACAACGGTTTGGATTTTTTTCGACCAAACCTGGTACACTGAGTTCTTCCGGAGAAGTAATCGGCAAGTCGATCTAATAACCGTCTCGGACAACCAAAGATCTCTAGTTTGTGAAGAAGAAGAAGAAGGGAACGGGAAATAGAATTAAAAGCAGATGAGTATTCCAGAAACAAACAACGGACAGATTTCGCAGAGTCATTCAAGGATTTGGTAATTTTATGTAAAAGAGATGAAACTGCATCCAGCGTGCCTCTGTTTGGCTTATAAGCAAACTAAAGAAGATCGTATGGGACATCAATGGAGGAATGAATACGCTTAAGAACTACACGTTCTGCTAGCTTATGTCCAACGGAGGTTAAAGCGTTAGGACGAAAGCATTTGGTTAAAACGTTCGAAGAAGAGGATTTGAGAATGGAAACAATTGTTACTGGTTTCCAACAGTCTAGTATAGAGCAGGTTTTTAAGGAATTGTTCAAAAATGATGTGAATATTTCACTGAGAGAATAAGCCCCATATCTCGGAAGGGAAGATGAAAAACCATCGGGACCAACACTGCACATGGTTTTCACGGTAAGCAAAAGCTCAAGAGTTTTTCTTTCGAGACGGCCTCAACTTGAATGGCAACGTGCAGAGCAAATGTCGTGATCGCATCGTTTGATGGGTGGATAAATGCTGCATTAACACTGTCCAAGTCCGTTGTACAATCCGGCGATTTGGATTTGGTCCCACACAGCAATTTGATACCTTACCAAAATTGGCTTACTTTTGTTAAATAACAGAAGCTGGGAGGCATAAGAAAGAGAAAGGCGTTTGATTTCAGCTTTGATCAAGTCAGTGTAATGCTTGACAGCCGCTGAGTCTCTGGATTTGAACGATCGCTCCTTCTGTCTTCTGAATGACTTCAGTAGTGGATACGCTATTCTGTCATTACAAACAAATATAAATTCAAAAGAGCAGCATAGAGGAAACGTGTGGTTAAGTGTTTCAGTTAATAAGTTGATGGCATTGCGTAAAGAGGGATAAGAGGAAAACCACGAAGAAACGACACTGATGGAACGCTTAAAAAGAAGGGTGTTTCTTGGGGAGAGATTACGAAAACAAATGGTGATTGGATTGGTTCTTGTGAGGGTATTGTCAATGGGATGGGAGGAGATTGTGGGTCTTATGAGAATCAGTGCATGATCACTAGTGGAAATAGGTGCGGTGAGTTTCAGGGGAAAATGTTCTGGGTGATTAGTAATAGCATTGTCTAAAAATGAATCACCTCTTGTGGGGGACAAGCAAATATCAGTTAAGCCAAAAGAAGTTATGGGATGAGTGGATGCATGATTAAAGCCACTAACAATGATGTGGAGACTATCGTCTATGAGGGGAACGAAAGACGGAATAAATGTATCAAAGGAGAATGAAATGTGAGACTGAGTACAAAAGGGGGCTATGTATGAGTTATTAATGATTGTGCTCCTGTATCGCAAAAATCTTGGGAAACATTAAACAGTTAAGCAGTCGATGCCATCGGCGGAATAATCAAAAAGAATTTCAGACTTGCCGCTCCAGGTTGAGTTCATGTACGTCATCACTCCACCTCCTGTTTTCTTCTTACAGTGCTTTCTATCCTTACGGAAGCTAGTAGGGCGTGCCCTTAGAGTGGCTGCGCTACATTTTCTCTCTCACGGAATTATTTTGTTTTGGTGAATACCACATAATGATCACTCGGAAAATCTATTCATGGTCTCAGTTAATGAGTTTCAAACATGATCATCTCAATACTGTGCCTCTCGTGTCCTCGTCGGCTCTTTTTTATCGGATTCCTACTAAAATGAGGAAACGCAAGCGTGGTGGCAGGCAAGTAGCGCTTAATCGCACACCACCACCGAAATTGACTGTCCCCTCATTGGTCAGCAAGAACAGCCGGTCGGTCTTCGCAAAGATGACGGATCTAACGTGCACCCTTGATTCACGCATCCACATTAACACGTGTGTTGTTTGTATCTAAGACTTCTGGCTTGACCATAATGTCGGACTCACTAATTGGACTAGGCCATCGGTAAAATCCACCCAGGGTGGTCTCCTTATTACCAACTTTGACTGTTATTTCCCCACCCAATACGTTTGGGGTGACAATTTTTATATTCTACCTAAAGAGTTTAACTCTGCCTCCTACCCTGTCTCCTGGTTGGTCTATTCTACTGACCATAGAATAGTTCCACGGTATTTGGCATCTGATGGCATCCCTGGAGGCCAGCCATGTTTTAGTTATGACGATGGTATCTACTAGCGTGTCTCCACTGGTGGCACTAATATACACCACGAGTAGATCGAATTCCAACTGCGAGGCTATGCAGAGTAATTTAGGGCCCGTAACCCAACACAGACAATAAGAACACAAAAGAGAGCGCGCTAATCGAAATCGGGTGAACGATTTAATGAATAATCGTCAGATTACAACAAACGATTACACGATAGCAGACAATTGGTTAGAGCTAGTGCATGCACAAAACGGATTGGAGGAGTATTAGTCAGTGTCTGTCGTGAACAGTTGTGTCACGTGACTGGACAATTAATGGAAACTAATAGATAACTGCAAATGTAGCGTTTATCCTCTACTGGCTCTATTTGTCAGAGGAGAACACTGGTCCTCGGGAGTCATACCCGGGAGCTGCGACCGTTTTTTGCGACACCCGTTTATGTCTCTACCATCGCCTGGCCAGCACCCCCTTCCGATTCGTTAGTACAATCCTAGTGGGATTACTAGTAGCCGCAACCTGGTTTGACCTGATTTGAACTCTCCACTCCATGCAAAGGAAGCCCTCAAAATGTTGTCGAGCCCATCGGCTCATGGAATCACACGGTAAATGGGAAAATACAACCGATAGCGCCGAAAATAAACTTGAAACAACAGACTCGACAATGAAACCCACTACCTGTAACACCATTATCCTGCAGTAAGGGGTTAAACGGCAGACAAAACAGCACCGGGGTAAACCAGGATCGAACAAGCGAACGAACAAAAATGTGGCCGGGGGATAAATTCTCGTTAGAGGAAACACAAATCACATAAAATCAGAGACCATTCTCTGCACCAGAAATGTCCAGTTGTGCACAATAACTCTATTACTCAGGAATAGAAGGGTGAACGTAGTATGTATTTATCATGGACCAATTACACACCGTGAAGAGGACACTCAACTGTTGTGTGCTCTCACGAGGATAGTTGAAGAATCTAAAAAAGCAATTATTGTTGACGAATTCAATCTAAAACATGAAGACTGGAGGTCTAAGATGAGCAGCCGGGGGTCAGCAGAAAAGGACTACCGCAAATGGTTGCACGAAAATGCCTTGTGGCAACATGTTAGGGAAAGCACTAGTTTCAGGTCCTGTAATTCTCCGTCGCTGCTAGATCTCGTGACCACTACGAAAAATAATGACGTCATGGCACCACAGTTGCACCCATTTCTTGGTAAAAGCGACCACGTCATCATGTCGATCAAAGTGTGCACGCGAAAAGCTCGGGCACCATCCAAGCTGATAAGAAATTTCGGCTGTATGGATCTAGGGAATCTCAGAACTAGGGCATCGGCGTTGGTTAGGGATGCTCAGAGGGCGCTAGTGTAGAACACCACTGGATGCTAATTAGGGAGACACTCGTGGATCTACAAAACGAATTTGCTCCGTTGAGACCCAGCCGACGCAGCGAAAAGCCCATTGTGGTGGAGGGCAGCCATAGCCAGGGCCATCCAACAAAGAAATAGGCACTAGAAGAACTTTAGAGTTTCCGGAAACCAAAAAGTGTGGATTCGTTATAGGAGATGTAGAAATACGGCATTTAGGCTAATACGAGAATCCAAATGACAACATGAACTTCGGCCAGCCCAATGCGCCAAAATCAAACCAATAAATACTATAGCTGCGTTCATTCCAAGGGAGCACTGAGAGATGGTATATGACCAATAATCGCAGCTGCTCCAGTGGTCGTTATGGACAACCAGGATAAGACAGATGCCTTGGCTGGCTACTTTGGCAGTGTACACTAAATAGATGACGGTATGCCAGAAATCCTGGAGCTAGGATCCTCACCGCCAGATGTTGAGGAGATTTGGCTATCAGAAGAGCTAGTGAGCCAGCATTTGAACGGGCTAGACGTCTAAACGGCGGCTGGACTGGAGGAGATTCATCCAGCTACCATAAAGCCCATAGCGCGGTCGGTGTATAAGCTATACAAAGCTTCACTAGACCAGGGCGTTCTACCGAGGGACTGGAAGGTAGCAGCAGTGGTGGTTATACATAAGGGAGGAGCCCGATCAAAGTTAGGTAACTATAGGCCAGTCAGTCTAACCAGTATTTTGTTTTAGGTACTAGAAAAATTATTCGCATACATTTATGCAAGTACCTAACGCAGCATTCTATGTTGTGTCCAACTCAACATAGGTTTCTCAGAATTAGATCGTGTTTGATTAATCTACTGTGCTTCTTGAACAAAGTTACCAGAAGATTAGACGAGGGGCACAGGGCAGATGTATGTTATCTTGACTTTGGCAAGTCATTTGACTCGGTCAACCAACGCCTGCTATTAATCAAAATAGAGGCGTTTGGTATAAGGGGACAAATCCACCAATAGCATAGGAACTTCGTCACCGACAGGACCTTCTACGTCAAAGTAGGTGGCAAGTGCTTCCGTACAGCACACGTCAAAAGTGTTGTATTACAGGGCTTGGTGCTTGATCCGTTGTTGTTCACACTATTCGTAAATGACCTTTCTATGCTGTTGAGATTGCCCACCTTGTTTTTCGCGGACGAGGTGGTTGGATCAAAAGGTAGAGAGGAACTCAAAAGAGACGGAACTGCTGGGCGCATAAGTGAGATTTGCCGCTGAATGCTGATAAAAGTTAGTTGCTATAGAGGACTGGTGACAGCTTTAGAGTGTTGCAGGGTCAGGGGGTGTGTACGATAGAATCAATAAGTAGGGCTAAGGACCCAGGTATCATCGTGACTTCCGATTTTCGTTGGGCTGAGCAGTGCATAGCAGCCACAAAAAAGCTCGCGGAGAACTCTTCAGACTGAAGTCAGCACTGTCTAGCAGAAAACCGGAGGTGTTCGTGTCCCTGTACAAAGCTATAGTTAGACCTCATTTCGAGTTCTGCATGCAGGCATGGTCATTCTTCTACTTGCTACCTGCTTAAATGGAGTTCAGAGGCTCGCAAACGATAATGGTTGAAAGTCAAAGAGGAAAGTTGTATGATCAGAGACTCCATGACCTGGCGCTCTTTTCTCTGGAGAGGATACGACTCCGGGGTGACCTCATCGAAACCTTCAAAATAATGAAGGACTTATCAAGCATAAGCCCAGAGAACCTGCTTTAGGAAGACCTCGATTCCAGAACAAGGGTTAACTGTAAGAAACTAAGAAAATCTCGATCCAGGATAACAGAAAGATCACACTTCTTCGGTAATCGGGTAGTAAACCTATGGAACCGACTGCCAGAAGGGCTAATAGAACTACCTCCGGTTCAAACCTAGCCCTAGATCGAAGGTGAGAAGAAGTAGTTTCTGATTTGATCAGTGATTTAGCTCTCCCATTAGGGCACCTGTTGAAGGCTCACGTACCTTAACGTGGAGGCGATTTAAAAGAAAAAGGATATACAGGTGCCTGTTACAATATAAGGGGAAGAGTGAAAGAGCCAAAAGTGTCCAGATGGTTTGTCACCTTCAATTTGAACGAAGACTAGCAAAAAGAACCAAGGACTGCCCATTGGCATACAATAACGATGTCCAGTCCAGCGCAGCTCCCAGAGTAGCGGTAGGATGCTTGAGGAAAGCTCAAGGCAAGTACGCCTTGACCAACGGCGAGAAGGCCGAGGAAATGCGTAGGGTTTTCGAAAGTGTCCACGTGTGAGACCCCCGCCTTGTAGGATGCTGATTAACTCAGTCCCCGTAATGAATGATTTCCATATAACACCAGATAAAATAAGGGATATAATGCAAAGCCTAAATGTGCACAAGGCCTCAGGGCCGGATGGAATTCATCTCGCTGTCCTTAAACTCATTGCGGCGATCGTGGCGGGACCCCTCGCGGAGCTGCCCAGAGATTGGATGATGGCAATAGTTGTCCCCATTTACAAAGAGGGCAATAGAAAACAGCCGGCAAATTACCGGCCTACTGTCGGCTGTTTAAGAGTTATTCAAAAGGGTTTTTAGGACCAAACTGGCTGGACACCTTATAATAAATAGATTAATAACCGATAAGCAGCACATCTTCGTTAAAAGCAAATATTACATGACCAACCTGCTGTCGCACCTGGATAAGGTCAAAAGCCGACTTGGCAGGGGAGAGTGAGTCGATGTATGCTACCTGGATTTCAGGAAATCTTTTGAATCGGTAAACCATCGCTTCCTGCTACACAAGTTGGAGTGTCTCAGGGTTCCTCCGGGGGTAGTAGATTGATTGAGAACCTACCTGCATAACAGGACCTTTGGCGTAAGAGTAGACGACAGAATATCAAGGTCTGCCGAAGCTTGCAGTGGGATCCCCAAGGTTCAGTGCTTGGTCTCACGCTGTTCCTCGTATACATCAATGATATGGTCCATGGTCTGCACTCGCCGCTCTACTTGTTTGCCGACGACGTTAAAATCGTAGGCAAGCCAGATGTGCCACCATTGCAAGAGGATCTAAACAAGATCCAAGAGTAAACAGTTCGATGGGAACTCCCGCTAATCTAAGCAAGTACTAGCAGTTGATGATAGTCAGTACAAATAGCGATCGGCGAAGTAAGACCACGGGAAGCCATCTACCACTAACAAGGAGCGGGGACCTTAGGGACCTGGGTATCGCCATAGACCAGACATTCAAACCGACACCTTAGAGTCTGGCAAATGCGGCCAAAGGTATTACGGCACTCCATCAACTCATGAGAGTTGTAACCTCTAGAGAGGAAAAAGGGATGGTTCCACTGTACAAGGCCCTTGTGAAGTCACATCTAGAGTATTGCGTTCAGGCCTGGACGCCTTACTTGGTGAAAGAAGTCACGGTCCTGGAGGCGGTATAAACAAGGTTCAGGAGGGTCATATAAGGCATCAGTGGAGCTGCATACAGCGAGAGTCTCAGGCGGTTAAATCTGTTCTCCCTCAAGAGAAGGAGAATTGCGAAGAAACCTCAAGCAGCTGACAGGCGCCTCGGTAAAGGAAACACCGCTGCTGCACCTATGCCAAAACATCAACTCTAGGGGCAACGGGTGTAAATTGGAAAAGCCTGGGGCATCACGGAGTATTAGAGCCCAGTTCTTTTCGCATCGGGTGATCAATGCGTGGAACCGTTTACCACAGCAATTGTTTGCGGCTCGTAGCCTTGGGGCTTTATAGCACAAGCTGCACGAGGCATGGTCGGGTATATTTTCCGTCGATGAATAGAACTAACAACCTGGAACCATGTACTTAAATTCCCCGTACGATACCCTAGGTTGCTTATTTCTATATCTTCTCCGCAGGCTTCTCTAGTACCTTGCCGGGTATATGCGAATCCCCGCATAATTTAGAAACTGGCTAGGGTATAGCACTACCTTATCCCAATAACCACTCGGCTAGGTGCATACCTAGACTGCAGGCCTTCCATTTTTCTAGTTCTGCAGGCATTTCCCTTTAGCATTAAACTGTATTAGCTGCAGAAGTAGCATATGAACCGGAAAGTTGACCAAGTCGGACCCGAAAATCGGCTCGCAAATGATCCTCTATTATCGAAGCACACGTAGGCAAACGATACGCTTACGGTGCAAGAACCTGTACTTACATTGGCGTCAGCCGCAAGTCCTATGGCCTGACCTGCCCGACCTTTTAAATCAGTGTGGGGAGTCCTCGGATCAAATGAGTTGTAAAACCAAGGAAGGAGTTAAAAATTCCGGGATATAGGAACTGGTAAAATGATTTTAAAAGTTTGGCAAAGGAAAACGCACAAGATGAGCCCACATCGCACTGTGTATCTTATCGGGATTCAATTGACTTGAAGCGTAATACCAGCAATTTTCTATTTCTATCGTGAGGAATCTTGTATATCGTAGATTTTTAGCGTACATTTACAAATGACATCTTGACAGCGTCCGCAATTTAATCTGAGTATTCTATCTGGTATCACCCGAAATGCAGTAGTGAGCGGTAGCCTCCAACTTTACGACCAACACAAACGCCTGAAGTGGGTGTACCCAGCCCGTGCAACTATACTGAGGGAAATAGAGAAAAGAAAAAGGTAGGAAGACAGATCTAAGCTAAAGCCCAGAAAGAAAGATTGCAGGACTCCTGTTCCACCCTCGGTCGAAATCAAGGAAAGTACAATACCTAAAAATGTAAGTAAAAAGGCGAAAGAGCATAAAATGAAGGGCAAAAGCAACCCTGGCACTAGGTGCGCCTTCCTCTCTCCATCTCTCAATCCTCTATACCCTTTTTATGAGTGCATACACGGGTAAACCTGCAGTTCTAAGGATATCCCGGACTCGTCGATCGTCGATATCCGCCGGGACCTCTTATGACCGGTTCATCGTGGTTCATAATGAGGACACCTCTATTTCGGGGCGTCATCAGTTCCTTTGCACATTTCATTTTAGATGACTCTGTTCTGAAGCCAGCCATCCTCTGTTCTTTGCATTTGATCGATTACCTCTGGTCGAGATAAGTGTTATGGTCTCAGTTGGTGGTACTGCTAGGTTCGGGCACCTTATTTGTGCGCTTTCGAGTTGTGTACTCTGCCGTGGCTACGCACAGATAACACATCCCCTGGAGCGCTGAATCACTCGAGTATATTTTATACGACTTTTTGTCTAGTTGTACACAGCTCGGGTGATACCAGTAGGCACAACAGTCGCAGTGCAAGCCGCTGGAGACTGACGTTTTACATTTCTGCCCACCGCAGAATTCTGCTTTCGACAATCCTCCACGCTTACTGTTACGAAGAAAGTTCAAGGTCTACGTTCGAGAACTTAAATTCCACAAAACGTGCGTTAATCTTAGGATAACTAAAGGATCAGACACGTGAGAACTTACCAAAACGTTTGTTTGGGAAATTTCTTACAATCCGTAAAAGCATGCAAAAATCATGTACATATGCACTCCGCTTTCGTTCTAGCAAGATTATTTTGATTTCTGAGTTTCAGTTCAGTTCAGTTTGCACAGGACAGGAATTGGGCTCAACCAATCAAGCGTCTTTCGGTGATATGCACAGGTTCAGCACCCAACACCGTATTGAGTAATTCGTTAGTTCTCCTGCTCAAAAAGAAAGAGAGGGACAACTCATCTCACCTGCTCGGCGAGAGACAGGTCAGGTCAGGTCAGATCGGGTACACAGGACTTGCGGCTGTTACCAATGCGTCCAGCTCCTTGCACTTGTGAGCTCTAATACGATCCCACTGTGCTTCGAATGCAGGAGAAGTTCTTGATCCTTCTCTTCGGATTTCTGGATGACGGTCAGATTGAGATGCAAACCAGATGTTGGAATGTTCAATCGGCAATATCAGTAGAGTCCAGTCAACAAAGGGTCATCATCTGAACCAGTTTATATGCGAGAAATTCAAGCCAGGCACGCTCTACTTGCGGGTAAGTATAAGGTGTAAATGACGATTTGGAGAAAGCAGGAGTTTTGTTTCATGAATGTTAGAAAATAAGAGTTATTTGTCTTAAAGGAAAAGGGTGATGGGAAAAAGGCAAACTAAACAAGATATAAGACTAACTTTCATATGGGGCTGTCAGATGGGTCCATGGTTAACCTTTCACTGGTCACTCCAAGTCAGGGAATACGGTCAGCCAGCAGTCATCCAGTTTATGCTTGAAGCTTATCCCATTGGTTGTTGTGATCACCGCCTCTAGAACAAGCGAGCCCAATAAGATGTCCAGAGAGGCAAACAGTCACTCCCGTTCTCAAACCACGCCAAATTCAAATGTGCCGGGCATCCAAATTAGCAGATAAATAATGATGTATGGTGTTTGTGATCGAGAAATGTCAATATAAGAGCAACACACAGATAAAGTTATTTCACCATAAACCATTATGGGTTCGGAAGGATTTTCAAACAATTCAGCATGAAATACACCAAGTAGCAGATCTCCACCCTCTTCCTTCTATCCAGCCTGTGGGTAATTTCATCTAAAACCAGTAGATTCGTGAGACATGATCTCCTCCTCACAAACCCGTGCTTGCTAGCTGATAGCAGATGATGACGCGCAACATTAGCCACCACCTTGTCCCTCAATAACCTTTCCAGTATCTTTAGTGGTACCGAGGTTAGGCTAACCGGTCGATAGTTTGCCGCCCGGTTNTTCCATCCGTTGTGTATGGGGACAGCATTCGCCACCTTCCAGTCTCCTGGCAACCACCCTTCTTGGATGGATTCGTTAAACAGTGTTGCTAACGGTGCTGCAAGCACCCCAAACGGTGGTTTCAGGAGTGCAGGATAGATATCATCGGGTCTCGCCGACTTTGTGCTCTTCAGCGTTTGGAGTTGGGCTCTTACCTCATTTTCAATGACGAAGACTTCGTACATTGTGGATATTTCTCGCTCTAAGGGGGTTGGGGGGCCCTCTATCTGGTTGGTGAACCCTTTCGAAGTAACGGCGGAAAATATCCGCCTTTGCAGCATTTGATTCCTCTCTAACTCCGTCCTCCTTTTGGAGGTTCCCGACCGCCCCTCTTAGTGTGGCCCTGGACTGGACATAATCAAAGTAGGCTTCAGGGTTGAGTTTTGCTTTCCTCGCTAGCTTTTATCCATATGCGTTCCTGCACACCCGCTGAACCGCCATTGCGCGCTTGCGCAATCGGTCGTATTCTAGGAATCGGCGATGGCTGCCTGAAGCTATCACTCTTCTCCACACTCGTTGTTTACGAGCCTGGGGCTTTTGCACTCGCGCCTTTCACCAAGGAGGCTTTCCGTTTCTCTTAATGTTTCTCAGCGGTGCATAAG
>UZAN01058388.1:0-10977 GCA_900618425.1 Echinostoma caproni
GTAAAAGTAAAAGGCATTGATTTCTCGCTTACTTGATTACCATATATATATATATATATATATATATATATATACGATACTTTGCACAAATAGTTTTTCCCGCGCTCGTCAGAACCACATGTCCTGTCGAGAAAATGCTGTATCACGAGTATTTTTACGGGTGAATGGAATGAAAATAACCCACCCGTTAAATTGAGCATTAGGATTTCGGCGTGAACTTTGGCTAGCAATCGAAACATGCATCACGCGTTGCACGATATCCCCGTTCATCTATGCTCAACTAATTCTGTACTACTGAAGATCAAGTCCCTCTCCCATCTACTGTGCTTTGAGCATTCCAACCCGTAAGCATGCATGGATCTTGTTTATTTCAAATGGATTCAAATTGAAATCTGGAACAGATATATTTTTGTACGCGATGCATGAGTAGTTTCTCCGAACGGTGACAACATCCCATGTGTCGGAATTGCGGAAAGATTCGTCTCGATAAATGCCAACGACAATGGGAAGCACAGTTCAAGCCGGACGAAAAGTGCAAAACACAATGCACTGAAATTACACTTGTTATTCACACCACCACCCTCTCCTCTCAACCAAAGTAGCGGACAGAAACAATCGAACTGTATGTCGTCGATAACAATGTGTTATACAATTCACAATGGATTCCTCTTTAGCCAAATAAATTGAAACGGGAAGTTTGTCTTACTTCAAACTCGCTCGCTAGTCGCCGATAATCTTATGAAAATTATTCAGCGGGGTATTGTATGCCGATAACTTGGTTTCCTATTTTCATTATGTTTTGATGCTGTTTCCTGAGCGGTGCTCCTAGTGTTAAAGACACCAATCAAGTATTGTGAGATCCTGCATGCCCATTACTTTTCTCCACCATATTTTAGTTTCTAACATGGTTATCCCACGCGGTCTTATTGCCTAGTGTCCAAGATGAGACTGTTCTTTCAGAGCGAGAAATTCCGCCCGTTCGCTACTTCGGTGACGATAAATCCAACCACATTTGAGTTTTAAATATGCATATTGTCCGTAATCGTAGTCACCATTGTGCCGTTCTGTCTCTCGGTCGCTGTAACCGTGCTGTCTCTCTCCTATTCTTCTCCGTCTGTGTGTATGGATGCACTGCTCTTCATCAATACCACTTTCAGATCAATACCAGGAGACAAAATCTAATATAACAGAGATTGTCCGTGTCAATGACACGCCGAAACACCCACCCCGGCTGCACTTCTGTTTCATTCTATTAGTCGTGTTACAAGCCAGTCTGTTTCGATCTGTGAATCATTTCTGTCTTAGGTGGCTTAGTCCTGATCAATACGTCTGGTTGGATTGTGAGAAATTCACAACAGCTATTCAACGAGTCCCACTTTTAAGTGGCCATTTCTTGCTATACGTAAGTCTCTTTTTGTGACCCACAATGATCAACCCGTTTGAGATTCATAGGGATAGGATTTCGAACGTAGTCCGTTGAGGTTACACCACTAACCTTTGAGCATCCAAATGCAGCCTTTGAGGCCGGAATATAGCTCCCGGCAGACCGGTGACCAGCGGCGTTATGATTCATTCATCTGCTCTGGAAAGCGTTGTCGAATAGATGGAATGAGACAATAGTTGGTAGCTACATTCGCTACATCATGGCACTGTCCTCAAGCTCAAATGGAGTTTTACTGTGGAGACACTCAAATTATATTGTATTTAAAATGCTTTTGCGTGCTCAAACTTGACCAAACAAATCGTGGCACAATACTGTTCATAACGGAACAATATGTCCCCCGTTTACCTGAACCGATAATACAAAACAGCTTTGGCGGTAAGTAGCTTTGCTGTTGTCTAACCCAATTCCATATCTAGCCACTATTGCGTCCATGTGCAGTTCGCTTCTCAGACTCCCGGTTTCCATTACCGACCAGTAGTGTCTCTAAGAGGGAAGAGAGTTGAAACGTGAACATCAACAGACCAAATCTCCAAAACAGTTTCACGTGAAACAATAATTTTTCACTAGTTGAATCTGCTCACTCGTAATCAGATGATTGGCGCTGTAGACATGCGTGAATTTTCTGTTTTGATGTTTATAATGATGTAAAGGAACCAAACAAATCATTACCTGGTGAAAAGCATTTCAGTAACGCCAGAACTAGTTTGTTTGAGAAAGTTAGTCGGCATGATGTTCTCTTGCATCCTATTTAGGATTCTGTGGTAGAGTGCTGCATTTGAGAACACTCGATGTCTCATTTGCGCTCCCGGCTTTTTGATTCGTTCGTTATACCCTTCTGAGAGGCGTTCACAGTGTTGCATATGCATGTGTTTGTTCTCCGTATCAATCTTCCTGTGCTTTCTACGTGTTCTTAATTCCTCCCAGAACCGCCGTGAACATGTGTAATTCGTAGTCGTTTTCCATTCACTCTGGTCAGTTGTGTTGTTCGTCCCATGTGTTACTTCTCAATACAACCCAACTATTCTGAACCGCCAATACTGCTCTCACTAAATACGAAAAACAATCAGAAGTGTCCTTCGGTACTCCGTGTTCCAATGTTATGCGAATGTCATTTGTTTCATTTGCCTCCCCCCCCCCCCACACACACACACAAAGACAAATATGTGTGTGCGATGTTTTCCATCAGCTGATTTCGGGAGTAAATTTGGAAAGGTTTTTTAAGGTCACACGGTAAAAGTACACATCACTGTTCATTAGCCTTTGTAGTTTCCACCATGTGGGGAATAGATTTTTCCTCTAATGGAATAATGCTTGTATATATGTTCTGTTGTGCTGATGATTTGCTTCTCTAACCGTAGATTATAATATTTTTCTTTGAAGCTTGTTCTATGATAAACACCTCGTTGAAATTCGTTCCAAAACCCGAATTTTACCTGTTTGGATGCCTCTTAGGTGATCATAACCATTGTACAGCGTAATGCAGTGAACCGAACTTCACTGATCTCTGCCAAACTCATATTGCATACAAGGTAAGTGAGAATGTATTAGGAGGACAGGGATTGGACTTCATTTTAGGAACGGGGAAAATTCAAGGTCTCACAACCGTAAGGAAGAACTGATCGTACAGTAGCACAGGATGCACGATTTTTCAGCTACAACAAATGAGAACGGTCAGTGATTCGTTTCATGATCATGGAATGCGTTCGTCTGATCAGATGTTTCGCATTGAATTAGTAATGGAATCTACAAGATCATCGCCCCCCACCTTGAAAAAAAAATTTGGAGGAAGCGGTTATCATCTCCAATGAAAATATTCGGTCACTCTGTGGCTGTAGTGTACTTTTACTCGTTTCGCTCACGTCAATGATAGGCGGCTATCTTGTGCCCTAAACCTCGTCCAAATAGGATGTATCGATCGGGCTTAATTGATCATGCACTTTACTCATTTCTGCGTGTATCGTGGACACAAATCATGCATGTTATTTCGAGTGTGCAGTAAACTGTCATGTACCTGATTGGATCACAATCTGATTTGGTGTTTGACTTTCCCAGCATAACTTTGATGTTTTACAAACCTTTCATTCCATCTCGAGAGAGGTGCAACGCATTGTAAATTTTTCAGTCCACTGTATTGAAATTTGATAGGCTGAGTGCCGACAACTCCCATTGACGAAGGTCACGTAGGTTCGTTCATTCTCGTCTTAATTGATCATTTTGTAAGGGAGCAAAAGTACGGTGTGAATGAGTATCGACCGAAAGCGTTTTGTGGCGTGTGTGTGTATCGCTGAGACACCGACTCGGGTATGTGCGCGCGCGCAATGTGACAGTCCTGAACGTGTGCGTTCAGCTCAATCTTGTCACAAAGATGAAGAGCTATGGCTGATGCGATCATACCGATTTTCTTGGTTTGACGATTACGGAACCGTTTGGCGCACGACGGTGGTGTTCTTGCACATCCACAACCGTAACGGCAAGCACGCCACACTTCTATAGACTTGAACGAGAGTCTGAGAGTGGTCAATCAATCTCCTCATCATTATGGTTTTGTTAGGATTCAAAATACTTGTATACAATTTGAACAATGGGATAAAATAGAATCCTTATATTAAAATTATGAACGGAGTCGGTTGCGAATTTCCCAGGATTACTTAAAACCTAAGCCCGGATGTGGTCATTTGTGAATGGATACTGAACATAATATCGTCGGCGTTCTTGACAACTGGAGATTTGAACTAATCAGGCTTGACGGTGAACACATCAAAGTGAAAAAAAGCAGACATGTTAGACCATGTCATGTTGACCATTTTTCACAATACCTTCATATTTGAGCGCCAGCTTAAGATCGCATACCTATTGCAGCTAAAATGTGCATCGGTTTTTCTCGTCTATTCCATTGAATGCATCACCACAAACAAAAATGCTTTCACGTTTGCCTTTGTCGTGAACGCGAGAGAGAAAAAATAATGCCCCTAGAGATGCTTCAACACAAGATTAGTTGTGTCAATGACGATACGCAAGCTGGTGAAGATCACAGTTAGCATTCAGAGATTTTACCCGCCTTCAGTCTATCTTGTGTGTTTGTGTGCATCACATAGCGTGCGTTTTTCTCTTCGTCACTAATTTTGATAGAAAGCATCCTTCAGCTGTGAGGGTTTGTTCTCAGGGCATCCCTGTTGACAATGTTCCATTGGTCATGTTTGGACTACAGTTCGCCTAAGATATTTCAGACCGTTTTTATTACGATACTTCCCCGAGAGCTGACAAAATCATTTATTTGTTGTTGGTTTTATTTTGTTACGGTCTAATCATCACCAAATCGCAACAGAGTCCGGTGTTGGCCAAATAAACATGTGGTTATCCCAAAGCTGCAATACCAGGTGTTTCATGATAGTGAATTGGAGGGGGTTTTAGTCCCAACGGAGTAACCCATAGGGGTCATATGTTGTTTCGCTTGATAAGTAGAAAAATTACTTGGATCATCCGATATTTAGATCAGTTCGTCGTAAGTGCCTGACGAATCAATTAAATTTGAATGAGCCCTTCGATGGTGTTGCTTAAATAACATCATCTTATCTTTTTCCTGGCAAACTCCATAGGCGAAAATTGTTTTCCTATTTGGGAAACAATATTCATGCGTTAGGTTACATGAGCGTAACAAAAAGGAACCTCGTCGTAGCTCGCTACTCACAAGTAGTCAGGTGTTAAACACGGTTATCTTAAAGTTTTTCTATCATTTATTCCATGCACTGTCAGTGATTTATAAAAATGATGAAAGAGCTGTGCAGTGTTTTTACGTCTTCACTGGTGAGTTAAACGCTGATTTCGCATGGTTAATCACTTGATGAACAAAATGAAGTTTTATCAGGACAAGGGAGTTCGTCCGTAGGGGAAATCATACCGTTCTGCTCGAGTTGATTTACTTCGATCGACGCTACCGGGAAAAATTATCTAGTTCTGCCAATGATTTTAGTTGAACATTAACGCCCACTAATGAATTACGCTGTTTCCGCCAGATCTGTGGTGGCTCAAGGTTCATTAAAAATTTCAAATAATTTTATCGCTCTGAGTTCTTTAATTAACGTTTTCATATTCAGGTTGTTCGTTTGAGTTTGAGTATTCAGTCTACAACTCCGTCTGGTAGCCGCCTAGTGCGTAGGATCCTGGGTTGTCGGTCTATCAGTTACATATCACCAGCGTGTTCTGGACCCTAGTGTTCGACTTTCAAACCCCGGCAGCTCTGCTGTTGTCTGATTCAGTACTACACCTACCCCAGCGGGGCGTCATGTGGTTCGCCACTCCAAGTTCTCTGGTTTCGGTTTTTGGTTCCCGTCAGTTAATAGCAGGTATTCGCAATTATGCAGTCCACCCAGTATGCTGATCATCGCACAAATTTATGTAATAAAAAGCTTGTTTTCCGACGAGACCTGGATCATCCCATTCATTTCGCTTGATATAGTGTTGCAAACAATCCTCCTTGAATTTCCAATGTGATTTTTCTATATAGTTCTAAGTCTGACCAGATTGCTTTAGCATATCCAACACATTCTTCTCTCTAATAGATAGGCTCTTGTGTATTTCCACGTCAAATGACATTGTGCACCTGTGCGCGTTCTTCACAAAGAGTATCCTCGGTGAACAGTGTCATGCGTTTGTCCCACTCGATGAGACGTCACTTTTTGAATGCGACATTATTTGCTAGTTTGTCAATGACCAAGTTTTGCATCGCTAAATGGCTGGCTGAGAAGTGCGACACCTAAGGGGAGACCTTCTATGGCCAGGTTACACGTTATTATGTGCACCACTTCGGTTGATTTGATAAAATTTGGGAACATCCGAAATATTGTGTTTTACCAGGAGAATCAATGGTACAGTTCCCGATTTCCTCTGTCGATAAACGCAATCTCGCTCTATTTCTCGAGTGTTCTGTTTCACTAACCCCCGTCTTCTTAGTTATCCAAAGCCTGGGTTTATTTTAATTCTCACAAATCTCATCTCTCATCCATTCCCTTTACCCGCGCACACAGGGATGACGTTATTTGCTCAGCCACCAACTTCACCTCCGAACGCATGTGTCCGGTGTTCTCCGTGTCCAATGTGACCGGGGAAAATTTGGACCTGCTGAAACTGTTTCTCAATCTACTCACTCCCCGGGCTGAACCTCGACTGGACGAACCGGCACATTTCCAAGTCGATGACATATTCTCCGTGCCCGGGGTTGGTAATGTGGTCTCAGGCACGTGTTTATGCGGTGTGATTCGATTGAACGACAACTTACTCCTCGGTCCCGATCCGATGGGTCAGTTCACCACAGTACCGATCAAGAGTATACACCGAAAGCGGATGCCAGTGTCTTATGTCCGCGGGGGGCAAACTGCCTCGTTCGCACTGAAGAAGTTACGACGAAATCAGCTGCGTAAAGTGAGTATCGCTCGTTTCTTTTCTTAATAGGCCCGCAAATTTTGTCATTTAGACGGTACAAAATGATCATAGTTCTGGTTCTTATTTGCTAAACGTCTCTGTATGTCTGAATAACTTGGGGTTTCGAGGGATACTGATGCATCGGTACAGAAATAATACATCTGAAGACGTACTACTCCCAAACGCAGTCAACCAGTTTTGGTTGCTGGGTCTGCACGCGATTGTTTGACGGACAGAATGAGGCTGTAGTCGAGCGGAGTAGTGCCACATCCGAACTATGACACGGGTGTACGCTCTCGGTTCGGTTGTGTAATTGCCGGATTCGATTTAGTGACGACCTCTTTCGTTCTGTCCGGTATGTGTTGTACGCATATTCGCTTTGATAGCTTTGATCGTGACTGTATTGTTATGTGATCATCGCAAGGCGATTTCGGGCATGACAGGCAGACTTGACATTGAATTATCTTGGCTGGTGTGACATTGGATTTTGGTTTCTCTTGTGTAAGCCAGTGGGGGGTCAATGTCCATTAGATAACGCAGTATCCATGACTCATGAGGTATTAGTGTGATAATTGCCCTCCTTCCCTCAATGAGAGAGAGAGCATACAATCACTCAACCGTCAAAACCGATTAAGGTTGTTATGGTCGCCTATCGATTGCTGAGTTGTTTACCAGTACGAATGGGAGAAACCTTTAGGGATCATTAACCTCTTTTGTTTAATGTCTTAGGACCACGTCAAGTACCGTTATTGAAAGCTGAAAGTGAAAATTTATTAAAACCTATAAAGCCCTCAACTATTCAGATAAAGAGGATGTCACTAATTTGTTCGCCATGACATCTTTGCACTACCAACTGCTTCATCGTCTCGAATTATGAAATGATTCTAATCACAGCTGTTTTTCTCCACTGTCTCGGTAACCGAACCATTTCGATTGATCAACTTTGGTTAAATGATCCTACCGCTTGATAGTGTATAGCAACACTGAACGGATTCAGTTCTGATCCAGCTAGGCTTAATGACTGCTCGTTCCTATCACTGTTTCTTTTTCACCAAAACTTGATCCAGCTTTGGTACACAAATTCCCTCTCTCTCTCTCACACACACACACACTACTCCCCAGTCTCTTCCACAACATCCGCTTTTGCTGACATTCTCACTGTTGATATCATCTTTGTCCATATGGACTAGTTTTGCGCGTCCGGAGGGATGCACACTTGTGCTCCTCATAGTCCTTCACATTTCAGTGCTAAACAAACGGACTCCGGTGCAGCTCGGAGAGGCTGTTTTGTTTATCTTGTCATTTTCGCGCTTTAAATTAAAATGCTTCGTTGTATTTTTGTAGTGGGTTTTTGGTCCTCTAAGTTTTTACACGCATGCACGTTCGTATAACGGTTTTGTTCATTCCCCAACTATGTTCACCGGCGTTAACATTTGACACATACACACACTTGCACCTGACGCGTTGTTCAATATGCATCAGAATAAATCTATTCTCATATTTAATTCAGCCTTCTTTCCTCTTCTCCGATGGGTTTAGATTTCATACAATCGGGGCGGTTTTAGGGCTATTTAACGAACGTGCTATCCAAATTTTACTGCTACTACGCAAAGCTCACTTAGAATTCGGACAGTGCATTTCCCCGCCAAATTTTCAGTGTTCGTGCATTTGATGCGTATTACCACGTTCTGACTGAGCATTCGTCTGTTCCTTTTCCTCTCCTGTTATTAGTATTACTCCGAGGCTAGCAATAACAAAATACGACGCAGAAACAGTTCAAACGAAACTGGATCGTGATGGATAGAGTTTGGATCAGGAAGGATCCGTTCTGTTCTCGTTTGGTTTTCAACAGTTCTTATAATCAATTAATCTGCCAGCTGCTAAAGATTGTGTAACTGTCATTTTAAGCCGTTCTCCGTTTGCTTTAGGTCAAGCTTAACGACTTTTGATCGCGTACTATGTGTATGGGATATCCAAGACCTTAATATCAGAACAACGAGAACATCTACATCCGCAAATCAATGATGAACCCTGACTCCAGTCATGCGTTTATTATCACGTTTCCCAACGTCAAAACCCATTTGGTGCCGACTAGTCTGGTCTTCAGTGCGTGTAAGCTCTTTTTTAGCTGAATGGGATACTAGGCTGCTAAAAGAAATGATTCCACAGTAGTTTCGCTCGATAGGCTTTGCCATAAACAGTAGGAGGAAGTCGCACATTGATAAATGACGAGGTCTCGAATCACTCTGAATGGTTTCAATTATGACATTTTTGGGATAAACAGATCTAGGGTATCCAAAGCACAGTCGATCTACGCGTTTTTCTGTTCTGGCAATTTGGTGGAAATTGAATCCAGAACTCCTGGGAGAATAGTAGTATAGTTGCTATTTTTTGAGCTGCTACGCGCATGTGAATTTGATGCGTGTTCAGGGCTTGACTTACAAGTACGACTGTGCAACCGTCAAACCTGAACGTCTTTTTCGTTCTTGCCGTACTTTGATCAGTGGACGAAACTAACGAACGATAGAAGAACTTACATAACCAAAATACTCATATACAAATGGATGAAAGTAACATGCTATTAGTATTTTAGTATCGAACTCTTCCAAAGTTCCATATCAGGGTAACACAACTGATGACTTTCATGTCACAAACTGCTTTTTACTACTATCATCCATGTAGTAGTGTCATTTGATATACGTTTTTCATTGTTTGTTGTATATGCTAAAACAGCCATCGCCTATGTGTCCCACCGGTCGCGTGCCGGCACGCGTCACCGTGTGCAGATTCGAACCATCTGCCCCAGCCTTGTCACGCCAGTGCACTAATCCACCGCACCACAATGTGCATGGCTCCTGGGTTGCGCAGGCAGCTCAACGACTGTGATTTGTCTCGTTCCGATCATGCCACCTCACAAAACTTCGCATCACGAAGTAATGCTCACACTCTAAGTAACCTGCACTTTTATAGAAGAGGAATTATCATGATGATCTTCCAGAGAAAAATGTTTTCTGTATTTATAACTGATTTATTGTCTCTTTAATCTCATTCGCTTGTAGGGCATTGTACTTCTGGCCCCGGAACTGCAACCACGTGCTTGTCTGGAATTCACAGCCGAGGTGCTCATATTGCATCACCCTACGACCATTTCGGTCGGATACCAGGCTATGGTACATGCGGGTCCTGTGCGTCAAACGGCCACCATTTTATCCCTGAATGTTTGCGAACGTCTGCGCACCGGTGACAAGGATCTAGTTCGATTTCGTTTTATCAAATACCCTGAATACTTGTACCCCGGTTTACGACTGATTTTTCGTGAAGGGAAAACCAAAGCTGTCGGTGAGTAGTTTTTTGTTAGGGTTGTTCTCACACACTTCGCTTTCACTCTACTGAAACACCAAATCCGAGGCTTAAAAAACACTCGTGCCGCTGTAGGTTTCTGCACTTTTAACCTTTGATTGCACGCCCTAAATGAAAAACTAGAGTGACATTGCATGTAACTTTTTTGCATGTAATAAAATCGTGCAATCTTCTGACGAGTTGTCAAAGCTCATGCTTTTTTATTGAACGGGATTTTGTAACAAACAATATTTATAACCACTCAAAGCTCACCCATGATAACCGGCAACCTAAGCCTTAATGATTGAAATGGTGGACCACACTAGTTGGGACAGGCATGACACCAATGGCGTTCTTTGCTTCGAACCCGGCATTTAGTTCTGCTGTTTTAGCAAATCGAGAGACTATCATTACCTTATTTTTTTCATCACTCTCATTTATTTTTCACTCGGTAAAAGTTTCATATTTTTTTGTGTTAAACGTTTTCTTCACCGTAACTTGTCGAAATTGCTGAAAATCCACATTACTGGGTGCATGAAGCTTAACTTGACTTGACTATCGGTGCGGTGTTCGGGTTTGGCTTTTAGCCTTATATACCCAATGACGTAACTTGGTTAGTGTTGTATCGCTGAATTCTTCGATTCTCTCGTTCGCGTTACATTACAACGGCTTGAACAAAAAATATGATTGAATCTGCGGTTCTGTGAAACCACCCCGTATAGCTCACAATTTCATCGTTGGTGGTGGTGGTGGTGGTGGTGGTGGTGGTGGTGGTG
>UZAN01058396.1:0-12097 GCA_900618425.1 Echinostoma caproni
GGGCTGCCCAGCTTGGACGGGCGGTAGCTGTCCAATGAAGTGCGAAGACTTCTCCCACCGTCGAGAGGAAGCCCCAGGTACCCCGCTCCTACGTCTGTCTAGCGGGGGTTTTTGACCGGTAAACTGCCCCTCACCGTGTTTATTTGCTGGAGTGGCCTCTCCGGGGGCGGGTGTGGATAGAGGAAGGAAGCCAGGAGGTGCCCAAGCAGCTGGCCTTGTGAGGCTGGTCTTCGTCTAGCCTCTACCCGTTGACCTTTCAGGCATGATTGGATCTACGGCTGTGAGAAGCCATCCTGTGTAGCTATCCGGTCATGGAGGCACGTCAGCCATCACACCACGTCAAGGTGCAGTCTCGTCGTGGCAAGAGGCTACACCTGTCCTCACGCTCATGAACGACCAGTTGGAAATAGTCGATCACTTTACTTATGTCGGGAGTTGTTTCAGCTCAAGAGGACTGATGGAAGAAATATCAGCGCGCATCCGCAAGGCTCGAGTGGCTTTCGCTAACCTACGTCACTTATGTCGTCGACACGATCTCAGTCTCTCTTTAAAATACCGCGTTTACAATGCCACGATACGCACTGTTCTATCCTACGGCTGCAAGAGTTGGCCCCTCCACGCAGAAGATGTACGGAGATGAAATGCTTTTAACCACAGTTGCCTTCGTTGCATCGCTAGAATAGGTTGGCAGCATCAAACCACCAACGACGAGGTTCACCGAAGAATCTTCATCGCAGACAATCTCAGTCGTCCTTTAAGTGCTGTCATCTCGCTCCCAAGACGTTGATGGCTAGGACGTAGGATGTGGATGCCAGCTTAACGATTGCCCCATCGTGTTATGTTTGCGCAAGCAGACACTAACTGGAAGCGGCGACAACATAGGTAAAGAATAACCTGAGAGAGAACAATGAAGGCGTTAACCTCAAAACTGGAAGTGGTAGAACACTCTAGACTCCCTGGTTAGGGTCCTAACGACAGAGAACATTTATGGCTTCAGAAACTTCCAGACATGGCTGGTAACTAGTGTCAATGGGGTACTTGTTGCGAGACTCATTCTTTGACTCATATTAAAACCGTTTTTACATCTCTTTCTTCATATGTTGTGGCATATCTGCCAATTGTATGTAATTGTTTAGGTATTAAATATATAAATAGATATATACGTAGTTACATTAGTCGCATAGAAACTGTTTACAAACACCGCTGGCATGTGACAAGATATCACTGACAGCCTGGTTCCATTTGGGAATTTGTTATCCATTAACACATAATGCACCTTAACTGGTGAAAGCCTCAGTCATATCTATTACGTACTTACCGGCCTATGAGAACCAGTTCAGCATCCTTGGCACGTTTCCGGAAACGTTTGTATATATCCATGGTGAATAATGTGCTTGCCGAATTGAAGATTGATGTCAAATCAGAGATCAGTGCAGCCAACATGACGGCTAACATGAGCCCTCTTAAACCTGAACAGGGCGAAAAATGCAACATCACGGGATATTTACCGGTCACAAACAAATTATGTGGTCAGATTGATTAGCAACCGGCTTCTGGTTTATTCTATCCAACAGAAAGTATACTTATTCTCTTACAAGACGAGCAGGTGCAACATTGGCTCCTAAAATAATCACATTCGATGACTAGGTGGATGATTGAAAGAAATTGTGAGATTGTTGTAAATGATTTGCAGCAATCCCGCAGGTACCATATTCGAACCCACGTTTGTCGCCTTCTCGGAGACAGACAGCTACATTATCACTCGTCTGGACACGACTCTCATATTATTGCAGTCCTGTGAGGCTTATTACCTGAGACCTCGATGCACATGTGATAGGTTGTTGGGAATTAATAATAATAACATAATATCATTGTTTCCGCATGTACCCCTCCTACCAAATGTTGATAAAAGCATGCGTAACAATTCATTCAGATCAAAAATACATTTCCGGGTCAGCTGGATAGTGCACCGTGATTGGTTGAGGGGGCTAATTGTAACTTACCCGATGGCATTATTCCAAAGACCAATTTGGGATAGGCCATATCAGCACAGCCGCTCCGATGACCACATTTACTAAAACAATCATCACCGGGAAGGCAGGCGAGTTCGTCTGTCGAGAAAAAGTTAGACAGGGTGACAAACAAAAGATGTTAGAGTAGGCAGGTGTAAAACGGAAGAAAACAATGGTCAGTGGAAACCCCGTGATGGTTCAGATGTATTCAACACAAAACAAAATGAATACATGCGTGAATAGTAAATCTGGAAAATGATTAATTCAAATCAATACCATTTATCTCACACCACTATCCTCAAGTAAATGCGAGTTTAAATGAGATTAAAAAGGGAGTCCAACTGTTTCGATTGGGATAGTATATCCAAACATTCAAGGAAGACCTGATCTGATGACCGTGTTCTAATTTTTTGCACACAAATGAACAGGAGTGTGTTTGGACATAAGGTCAGGTATACCTACGATGATTTCGCTTCCAAAAATCTTCTAGTGGATTCGATGAAGGTTGGCGTAGTCTGTAACCTTTTTAATTGGTTGGTTTAAGTTCAATATGGAGGGTACAGGCACTCCATCAAAAGCCTTTTCTTCAGTTGTTCCGTAATAAAATTCAGGTTCTTTTTCAGAAACAAAGTTGTCGAGCATGAAGGACGTCGGCAGTTGCTCAGTGGTCCGGAGGTTTTCCCATGCTTAGAGAATACACTCCTATGTGCTTCGTTCGGTCTGTCAACAGGCTTTAATTATATTGAATCTGTTTGCTTTTTACATTCCTCTCATTCAAATCACTTAAATTGAGCTAGAGAACGCGCATCGCCTATAGAGATGAGCCGTGGGCCTAAATAAAGAAGCAGGACTGGAAGACGGTTGTAGTTGGGGTTAGGTCGACAGAATGGAGCATTCAGTTTTGGTTCGTAATTGACCTAACAACTTTTGCCGAATTCCCGTGGAACTACAAAACAATGTTCCTGAACTCCTTTTGTTATTTCAGTTGCTGCTCATCGTCATGGAGACCAAATATCAATCTTGGTGAGTTAACTACGATTGGATTATTTAGTGAAACTGGTTCAAGATCAATACGAGTTTGATCTGTCGATAAGAAACCATGAAACCTGAAGATCGGTGGAAGGTTTGCCGTTTTATCCAGCAAGACGTAATACTTTGGTTTGGAAAACCCAGCAGTATTCCGCCCACGAGCAACTCATCAGCCAATTTATTTTTCACATAAAGATTGTTGTAAATTGATTATTTCGGCATACATTCTGGAAGCACGAATCATGATTATCAAGACAATAATAATGATACTAATAGTTCAATAGCATAATACGGATTGACAAATTAATCTATATTGCTACTTAGCAACGCACTTTCGATCGCAATGAACGTTTTACATTGATTTAAAAAGTGTTGTCATTAGACAAATTGTTGACAAACCGGACAGTTCCGTGACTGAATTGAAACTTACCCGGGAATAATATACGACTGATCATTCCGGGTATCACCATGATGAACAGTGGCAATATTTTGATCGCACCGGCCATCAGCGTGCCACCCTGAGCATGGGATAAACTCTTGGCTGCTAACGCGCGTTGAACCATCATCTGAAATGGTCATACCAGTCAGTTTACCATAGGTTGCGAGCAAAGAAAGGCATTTCGTTCATATGAACTACTGTTCGAGCATTGGACTCACTTGGTCAGCGCACCAGTACCAAATCGAGGCCGGTGTTTGTCCCAACAAGAAACCAAGCCATGGCATATCCGGATCGTCGACTTCACGCAGTAAGCGAAACGCTTTCTGTGACGGCAAACCGCAATGCAAGTTGGTCAGATTTTTGGCGTGATTGGCCAACTGGTTTAGTTGTGTGCCATTTGTCTGCTGGTATGCGTCTACCAGAGCAAGCAGCACATCACTACCCAGTTTAGTGGAAGCATTCACATGAGCAATGGCACTCCCGTAGCTGGTAAGCAAACCACCAAATCCACCAACACGAACAAAAGCTGTCATTATGGAATCAAACAGACAGATAGAGAGAGTGGAATGTTACTTTAAGACCTTGAGGTCATTTTGATTTAGACTGTCTCCTCAAGCACATCACAGCAGCACAATCATTTTTCAAGAAAACAGCTGAATAGCTTAAGTGAATGCAAAACTTAGTGACCACTAAATTGGGCGGCGCTTACATTTAAACGGCGAAGTAAGGACAAAATTATTGGGAATGGGAAATTACTTCGTTTCTTCGTTTTATGAGTTTGAGAATCATAATCATATTATTGTATTACAGTAAATTGTCGTTTTATTATCTTTCTTAATACAGGTAATTTTGTTTCGCTATCATATTGGAAGATGGCACTTTTTCGACACCGAATGAAGTAGAAAAAAATTTGTTGCTCTAAGACTTTTTTCCGATTGGTCTGTAAGGAATGCTACATCACTTTCGTTTGCACAACAAAAGGTATAATGCTTTCCATTGTCTTAAAAATTCCGGTGAAACGTATGTCTCACTAACTTTGCATTAAAAGGCTTTTGCAGAACGTTCAATTATCAAATTTCAATGACTAATGTGAGCAAGGCGAACCAAGAGTAATCTTTATTTGGACTCACACATGACAGCTAGCACCACAGCGCCGATAACCATCACGAAGAACTGGAGTGTGTCTGTATACAATACGGCAGCCAGACCTCCTAAAAATTGAAAAATTAAATGTACTTTGCTTATTAGCCAATTTGAAGGGGTATAACGAATGTGAAAATCTAATAGCATTTTTATCACGTATCTCACAGTATAGAAAAGGGACCCCAGATTCAAAAGGGGGTAGTCAGTCCCATGAAACTTGGAGTGTACAAGCAAAAGAATGCTGGAAACAGGAAATAAATTCAACCTTTCCCGACTCTAAACACGTTAATTGTTCCGACTGTAACATAAATACGACGGATTATTTTACTTTTTCCCTTTGCAATGTCCGCTTCTCTATGAATATGATAACAACTGGGACTCAAAATGTCAATTAAGGGGTTGCAGGAGCGAACCGGAGAGTAAGGATTTTTCTCTCCTCTCATTTTGGTTAGCATCATTCTGTAATCATTAAAAAAACTACGATCATTATCACAAGTCATTTGGATGCTTTTTTACTAAGATTTACCAACAAATACATACCTGTAATATTTCATCCCAGCACTTGGATCGTATGATTTGAACTCCTGTATCAATCGCGTCAATTCCATTCAAGTTGATAGTTGTTGACTCAGTTCGTGTTTTCGTCAAAGTTCCCTCCTGTTCAGTAAACTCAGTCACTCATTTTTGCTTCTTTGATCTAGAAAATTTTCTTCGTATCTTCCAATCAAAACTCATACATGTACCGATTAAAATTCTGCAATGATTTATGCTTTACCCAGAACCGTCCCGCCCTGAAATCATAAAAAGCCATTCGTTATTTAGGCGTTCTAATGAACTCTTACAAACTGGGTGATAAATCTATCTTCACTTGAGAGCTACAAGTTTTCTTGTTCGTATCTCCGGGAATTAATCACTCGTATGCATCATCAAGCTTTTCTGGAAGCGCTTGACGATGGGAGAATGACCAGATCGTGTAAAGAACCCTACGAATCTCCGTCAAAACCAATGGAAGCTTGACAATAAAACGGTACCGAATTTAAATAAAGTCAAAAGAAATAAACCCGTCCAACTATAAGCAAGATGGTTAATCTCGATAAATAAGAAAACAATGGAAAATACGAAGAACTAGGTAAACATTTCTTCCTCGGTTGAACATACTCTGAAGAGTAACATTCTAGGATATTGGACACAGTCATCCACCCACTGATCCCCTACACCTTTGTGACCTGAACGACTGCATTTGTGTGATGATCAAAGTGTGATTAGTACCTGGGCATGGAACTGAAATGTGATCTTCTCTTAATCTGCAATTAATCCTTATCCCACAAAACATTATGATATCAATTGTAATGTGTTAACCAATGTATGAATCACCGAAAGAGATCTTGTTTCTTTGGGGCTTTTCGCTCGCACAATGCATGATAGTAGTAGTATTTTCAGACAAATTCCCTCCTCCCAGGAATAATCGGAGTGCTCATATATGAATACGGCAGAAAACTACACGACCCGATAGAGCAAATTGGTTGGTTACTGAAAGCTCGATAACACTCCATCTCCAAAACCAGGCTCGACTGGCACGAATTGGTCATCCAAACATCCAACCGATCGGATGCTGTTTATGCAGCGCCGAAGTTGAACAACAAAAGGTTCCGGTGAGAAAGGTGTGATCATTCAAGAGAGCAAGAAAGTATTTCTGGCTACTGAGTGAAAATCACTGCACTTGTTATTTTACCATTTTTGAAAACGGCTTATTTACAGCTAACTGTAAATAAGTTTTAACTACCCAAAGGGATTCAGCAACTGTTGATATTCAAGGATCACGGAAAACAAAATGTCAAGCCGTTTCCTTCTCTAGTTCATGCGTATAAACTTCAACTGTTCAAAGCCCAGCAAAAGTGAAAACAAGATTCCCCAATTTTGCATTCTCTCTTGCGAAAACCACCGGAGACGAAAAACTTTTAAATAACCAAAAACTTCATCGCAAATGATGGCATTCCATCGCCATCCGAGAGCTATTGAAAGTATGTTTTCATACAAACCGGCATTGAGATAATGACAACAATCGCGAAGACCTCTATGCAGAGGATGGACTATTTTTTTCCGGGCACCAGCTTCAAAAATTCCCCAAACGCATTTGCCAAAATGCAGCTGGCATTTTTAGTACAGTAATGAGTACGAATAGATTACATTACAGTCAGATATTACTGGAAAGCCAGATCACAAAGCTGCCTCTTACAATTCAGTACCTATTTGGGGTTGAACTGCGCGTTTAAATGTACCGCATTTCCGTTGAAAAAATCTTCCATGATTAGACATCTTTCTTACGTTCCAAGAGATAATGGTACCACTCGAACAACATCAACAATCAATTGATGAAAATAAGTGCCTACGGAATAATCATTCATTTAGTTTTTTCTTCCAACTGCAATACCCGTAACTCTCTATTACGATGGAGTAGGTTCAACAAAGCGTGTATTACTTAAGACCGTGAGCTTATTACGTTCACAGGAAAAGATCACGTTGAGCGGATTGATGATACCAGTCCACTGAACAGCTGAACTTATCGTTGCATTGTTAAAACCAAGATTCAAACTTAGATTATCCTTTGAAACTAGGTTCAGTTTTCAATTTAAGACAATTCCACGCAAAATTGCAAGCGTAAAGCGCAATAACCACGAATCTCAATCATTCCACACTGAAAGCTAGCCAGATTAAATTTGATCAGCAAGTAAGTGATGCGTTGAATTCCTTCGTTTCCAATTCGCAAACGTAAACCATATACTGGGTACAGCCCAACATTTTTTCTCTTATGTTATCAAATCATGAGATTTACCTACATTAAGGCAACCAACAGTGACTTTACATGGTAAAGCAAACACCGAGTTCTTCGTGCTCATCAACTGTGTACTACCGAAATGCGCATCACCGTTGAACACACTAGTTATCTAAGGCTAACCGTCGTCTGTTTCTTAGCGACGATAATAGGACGTACCGCACGGATTAAACTTAACGTTTTCTTCTAAAATTATTTAAATAATAAAATAGCAATCCAATTTCTGATTTAATACCGACTCCTCCACCTCTAGAAAGATGGAACTTGACATACACAGATCTTTCTTTTAAATATCTCCTTATATAGTATCAGTATATTTGGACCCGAGTGTTCGCTCCGAGCATTTAATTTATCGCAGTTTACTAAACACTAGTAGGGCTAAATCCCCTCAACAAATTGCTTCTGGATATAAATAAGGACAGCCATGCTTACCAAGAATGGTTATTAGTGTAGAAAGGGATAACTGAAGTAAAATCGACCACCATATGTTCCAGTCAATAGCCTCCGCAAGAAACAATGCACCAGAGTACAAATTGACCTAAAAATCAAGATAGAAAACAAACTTTTAACTATAAGAAAATTTGTTTGGAGCAAACAAAAAACTAATAAATAGTTAAATTAAGCAATCATTCCGAGTTGAGACTCTTTAAATCAAACTTCAATAATTTGATAACTCAATCCATGTGAAACGAGGATGGGAGCTGTTTAAAAGTATTTTTATGCGAAATGACGTAGTAACCGGTTGCTGTAATGTGTCACATTTCTACTACACATGCTGAGCTGTTTAGTCATTTTTTTGCGTTGAATAAAGGCTGCAAGTAAACCATAAGTGACGTCAATAATCTGGGTTTTAGTATTTCCTTGGGATTATTTGAACACCGATTTTGATCCGTGAACACACCAAACAACATTCTACAATTGTGAAAAACACTGAAATATCCTCAGTAGCGTGTGGAAAGATTAGGGATTACGTAAACTTATAGTACTGATTTGCACATCGTCAAGGACTTTCCATCTTACTATAAGAAATACGTCAATTTACCTGCTGACCACAAAATAGTATACAAGGTCCTTGCAAAATGATAGACCACATATTTTTGACCAACTTACAGATATCTTTGTGAAAACGTATAGCAGTAATGACAGTCCTGATAGATAAACCTGGATTCTTGCACCACCAAACCGCTTCATCATGAATTCTGGCAGTGTACACACCTGAACAGTGTAACTCAGATAAGTATAAATATGCAACTTACTCCGCTGGAAATATACACTGGAAGAAATACCCATCCCAGCAGCTGGAGTAGAATTGTTGCCTGATAAAAAACAACAAGCAGAAAAACAATCAATTTTAATACGTATTGTCTTACAAGAAAGCGCGAATTAAGGGGAAATCGCATGTACTTAAAAACTGTCATACTTTTTAATCTCTCAAGTGAATGATTAAGGATTATTGTAATTATTAAGGAACAGTACAACGAGTTTCTGAAGGCACGGACGGATATCTATTATTTGCTATGCCTCGAAATCAAGGATTGTTTTCTACTACTTAGTAAAAAAAGTTAGCAAAACCCAGATTTTTCATAAGCAGCAAGGCACTTAAAATTTGTTTCTCGCTCCGACTACCATCAGAAAAATAGAAAGCATAACAGGTGAGACATTGTCATCGACATTCAACTTTTATAATACGCATTTACGACGATCGATCAGGTTGTTATAAGACCAAGTTTCAAGGACCTAGTTGAAGTGCTTTGGATAAGTTGACAGTAGGATCTCAAAAGATTAATAACTAGAAATGCTTTTGATGCTAGTGGAAAGAGAGAATAAAGGGAATAAACGGCGACTTTCTGCTTATTAGATTGTTACATTTAAGGCAAGTTCTCAGCTTTTGTGCGAAATTTACACTCGAATGTCTGTTTCTGGTTATCCAAGTAGGCAACTTTAAGTATAGCCATTAGTCGGTAGATGGATGCTACGCCTCCAGAAGCCTCAGTATGGTCTCAGGTCGGTGTCTAGGGTTTCGGCTTGTCACCCGTCCCTTGCATCTAGGAAAATGATCCCATACGACCAAGCGTCTTAAATAGCCTCTGCTGAGGAAGGCCTAGCGGAGGTGTTTTCCCCACCAAAGTGAGAGGAGAAAAAGCCGACATCCTGGGCTATAACAAGGTTAGTGAATCACTGGTAGCTCACCTAGTGGAATGGCCAAAACCCTGANACGGTTGTGGCAGTGGTTACCGGCTCCGATGAACCGGGCACGGGCTCCCAATGGATTGCGGTTTTTACACATCTCATCGCGGCCCTGCAGGTCAGGCCTTGACTAGCAGAAGGCTTCGGTTGTGGATTCCTCAAGAAAATTCACATGCCTTGGCCTGGGCAACCTGGCAGTACTCAGTTCACGTGCAAATCATGGAACGCATTTCTTTTCACTAAAGATCAGTGTACCATGATTTGCTTAGCAAACACTCTGGGTTTAGACGTGTGTTAAAATAAATATAATATAGTGGGTGCTAACGGCGTTCATTTAAAGTGTGATTTAAATGACTTTTTGTCTGGTTGAGTTGTGTAGCTTAACCTGCATCTGTTGGTAACATATAAGTGATAAATATTTCGATCATGTGAAATTGTCGAACAACTCGTTCGACAATTAAACCGGCAACTGTGTAACGATGATTACATCCATATTAAAACGCAACTCCGATCACCGTCGGTTCATTCCAAACAGGATTATCAACTACAACAAAGCATTATATTTTGAATCGTTGTCTCCGGAACCAATTGGAAATTTCTAGTAGTGTCATCTCATATCAAGACTTCGTATGCCCAAGTAACAACGTTGCATGAAAAACACGCTCATTCAAATGGCAATCTTTTTCTAACTCTAAATTATTAACTAGTGAACATCTGGACCAAATAAGACTTAATCTGGGCCAAGTGATAATCGGTGGTGGATGACTATTCATAGCAGCATTGCAAAAATCTGGTGGATCAGCCGGACGAGAAATGCTGAGGTTAGGTGCAGTTTTAGGTAGTCGCGGTTGCCCACTGGAGCAAGTGGTCGACCTCCATAGATTACGTTGATTGGGACATGAGTTACGCTTGTCACCAAATAGTTTGCCTCGGTGAGCAATGTTTCCCGAGTTAGATAGTGGATGAAAAAGCTGAGGGTGGTCAACCTAAAACCTGGCACGAGAGTACGAAGACTTTAACCAGGGTATTGGGTCACATGGATCCCGTTAGGCTCCCCGGCTAAGGACCTAAGGATGATCGTACCCGACGGTTAGAAACAATGAGTTATATGATTTTGCGTCATAAACAGTGACGTTCGTGCATTTTCTCAATTTCTTTGCAACCCTGGACCACTGAAATTTTCTATTTTCTGTTGGTCTCCACTTTCAAAATCCCTGTCTTTCACCTATTCCTCCTCCGAATGGGTAGCCAAAAGACTGCAACCGAAACCGACGCACGAAGATGTATGGTCAATGCTTGTAAAAACTGAACTGAACAGAACTTTTCACAGATAATGCTTCTATATCTAATTCACAATGAATACAATAAAATAAAACGTCCCACATTTTTCCCGTGTCGGCCGAGGGCAGAATTTTTCGTGGAAGTGATCTCATAAACTTGCGCACTTAAAGACCATTCCTTGTCAATTTTATGAAGAATGTTCTCACCAAAATGAGGATAAAATGCTAAACTCCGGAATGTAGATGGAATAGTGAGCCACAGATATACTCCGGAAAAGTACTGGACGGATATATATATCCTTGTAGGTGGAACCTCATAAAAAGTAGTAAAGTGGTGATACTCACATTTAATTCGAAGGCTCCAACTCCAAAACCAGCAGCTGCGCCAGACCCAGATAACCCAATGAAATGTTCACTGCCGATGTTACTTGCAAATAGAGAAGCACCAACCTGAAAACTCACAAGTGAACTAGATGATTTACTTACAGGTAGCCATGTCATGAATCTGCCGGCAAGAAAAAATCCACTGACTGTACCTCTTTTAGATGCAAACATAGCCTCGGAAAATAAGTTTTGCGTATATGATTTCATATATGTTAACTTACCACGAATCCAGTAAGCAGCACTCCAACAAAGTATATCACCAAAACTGCTATATCTACATTGTCTAACCTCATCACTGAAAAGGTTCTTTCTGGATCAGATCAAAGACTGAACGGCGAAAATGACGTGAACCACGAGATAACGGAAATCAAAAGACCTCCTAAAAGATTGACTTTGAGTACAACTTTCGGGATTATATAAACAAATTAGAACTCCAATGTCCAATGTCCAGTTTACAGGCGGAGAAAGCTCGTTGGCTTATAGTATTGCCTGTTTCTTGATCTATACGGTAAAGTCTAATGTTCGGAAATTTCTGTTTTTAATTCGTTTGTTATTGTAATCTGAAAATGTAAGCAAAAGAAAAGAAAAAAACAGGTTAGAAGGGTGCTTCTTGTCGGTGTAGCAGGTTAGTTACCTGTTGTCAGTTATCTGAACCGAATTGCGTGCCTTACGAGATGTACTGCGTGGACAGTCCAGAGGTCCACCTGAGATTACTTCGTGGGCACTCAAAGTTGCTGTCCACTGCTGAGGTGACGTCCATGGCGAATTTATCTAGTTTTTGCTTGAAACA
>UZAN01058402.1:0-10756 GCA_900618425.1 Echinostoma caproni
GTAATCAAGGTTGCATGTGAGGAACGTCCATGTCACGTGCGTGTATGTCTGCGTCTGTGTATGTGTATCGAGTATTGATGTTGCGCGTTCAAGGGGGAAATGAATACAAATGTTATCGAACAAATGCGTTAAACAGCACAACACAGAGAATGTTGTATTTTTCTAGGTGTTCCATCAGAGAATCGACCACAATTGACTCCATGACCTTCGATAACAACGGAAGCAGGGTTACAGGTCGGTAGTTAGGGGGGTCACTACGACATGACTCCTTGTTTCCACGATTCGGGGATTGTTGCTTGATTGAACATTCGTTGAAACAGAATAGCTAGCGGTTCGGATATGTGTTTGCCAAAATGATCACAGATTTCGGGTGTATGTTGTCCGCACCTGGGGTTCAATTGTTTCGCAAAGCCATTACTTTTGTTTTGGTGTTGGTTCGGGTAAATCAAGTACTGTTTAATCGATTAAAATCAAATTCCGAAGAAACACTAATCACATCGACTTAGGAAGTTAATAAAAACTGACTTGGGAGTTTACCCGAAAACAACCAAGCACAAGCTTGAAAAAGTATGTTCATCACAACAACCGTTTGGCTTTACTAGCGCTAACACTAGCATGGTTAAGTACCGGCGCCCACAAATCGTTGCACAATGTTTTATGGATGCGCATTAAGTGAAACTGCTACTTGATTTCGTGCAACCGAACAAAGGTGGCTTCATTGAAGCATTTTAATTAGCCTGCGGTTAGATGTTGTTTGAACCGCGTTATTAGCAACAATACCAGATCATTCTCGAGAACTAAAGCTGTCACCATGACGTGGTAGGATGGGATCGTTGTATTCAAAATGAGGGAATCAAAATCAAAACGAGTGATGGACCGTTTAATAAAATAAACCAGTTGTTAGATTATAGGTAGAAAACAGAAGGAATTAACAATGGAATAATGGACGTCATTGATGCTTGTTGTTCAATTCGATCAACACTGGCATTTCTACTTTCATAGTATTATTGATTGCACCCCGATAGATGTCATTAGTCCAATTCTTTTGGTGCCTATTGCTAGTCAGGAAACTGTATTCGACGGCTTCCCCGCCGGCGCCACATCACAATTTTAGATCGCCACTAATGGGGCCTAGATAGCCAACTTAACTTTGTTGTCTAATTTTAGAAACCCATTCTGTGCACATTGACTATACTGATTATAAATGCAGATTTTTCCCTATTCTCTTCCTCTATCGTCTGCCATCCTTCAAAACGGTAGTAATCAAAGAAAATTGCGCTTACTGTTGACCACTTGGCACTTCGATTGCTGTACCACGCATTATTCAGGCACGGCTCCGGTCATTCGAACATGGGCAAATATCCGTGACAGAGAAATCGATTCATGTGAAACCGTCCATGCATCGATCGGTTGGAGGCTTTTCCGGCCTTGATGAAAGAATGTCCTGGCTGTGTTTGTGCGTGCAAACTATAAATTATATGCGTACTGACAAGACCATTCACTGCTTTTTCGCTTTAGTTCGACAAGTGCTTGTGTGTTTTGTTCAAATGCAACAGTTGAACTCTGTTAATGGATCGTGCAGCAGTGCATTCGAAAACAAATGGTTTTCTATTCTTGTGGGGGATTTTTGTCGACCAGATTTAATGCCCGAAAATTCACATTCCCAACATCAATAAAATTACAAACAGTTTATCAAGTACTTGAATCCCATCACGAAATGGGAGTGCACATGGCGTTGTAGCGTTCGACAGTGATTTTACATCTCACCGTTTAAGTACCTTATAGATATCCGGATTTTATTCAAAATTCTGCAATCGAACTAAAGGTAAGAAGGGAAAACTTATTCATTTACCATGTATCAAACACCGTTGCGTACCGCTGGAGTTCGAAAATTCCAATAGTGTGGCAAAAGAGGGAACATTTTTGGTGTTACAATAATATTTTGCACTCAGTCAAGGTTTTTCAGAGGGTCTAAAGCTCTGGACTGAAAACTGCCCGAAATGCGGATCCTGGTGAGTGATATGGGGAAAAGAAATTAGTAAAGCTACAATAATGATTGCTGTGACAAAAGAAACTCGGAAACCGATTGGTTATTACGATCAATGATCTTGAACGCATACCGTAATCAAATTGATTTCTGAGAAAATACCAATAGCTACTTTTGTGACCTCTTACTGCATTTTGCTGTCAAGGACTCTATGGACTCTTCATATTTCTTAACTATGTGTGCTTCCAATATATGCAATGTTTCTTACTTATCTGATTTCTTTACGCCTAAATCTGAACACTACTAGAAAACTACTTTCAATAGCTACTGTACAGCAGTTCACTAAACTAGTATAAGTCCGCCTTATGTGACTAAGAAACCGTTTGAACGATTCACTCTCTCTCTACTCTCAGTAAGCGACAGCGAGTTTGTCAGCACAATAAATCCATTTTTGTCGTAACTTGATCGAACAATCAGCGTTCAGTCAACAAAGGCTTCATTTACGTGGCAGCAAAGCAAAGAGGCTTCACCTAGACGATGAAATAGTAATTCATTAGACCTATGCGGCTAGTCCGAAGAAAGGGGTGCTGCCCCATCCATGTTTCGTTTGTCTCAGAGGGTAAGTAAAGCTCAGTTCGACCACCCGTCGAAGGATTTAGGGAAAACTGGAAAGCAATTAAATAATCTAATGCAATGTCGATCGAAATAGCAGCGGATCGTCCGAGCCCCGGCGGCCTTGCTGATCGCTCAAAATGCCAGAAATTGCACGGCGCACAATTCCTTGAACGCCAGCTCATCGATAGCCTGAGAAATGATCGCGAGAACTGATGGGTAGAGTAATGTAAAAGGACGGAGCAAGCTACGGTTATTGATGCTGGTCTTAATTATTTCAACACGGACCAATGAAAGCACATTTAAGTGAGGTAATTAAGGATTCCGATGGATAACTGATCCAAAGTGTATGACATCATCAGAAGCGATAGGAAGAACATTTTAAGACCTAGTTTAACTGGATTCCGTCGATATTAAATTTACGGGGTTCAGTTTAAATTGGACAAACACCACCAGTTGAAACAGAGATTACTCAATAAATAAGTTACCTAAACGTTATCCGGCCTTTGGCCTGGATGGGTAGTAACCATCTGCTTTAAAGAATGTAGTTTCAGTCTTCGACTGGAAGCGAAAAATCTTGGGGATTCAACTCGGAAGAGAACAAGTTCCAAATGAGCTGCGTGAATTGGATATCCTAAAAGTTTTCCAAAAAGGTAATAGATCCACTTGTGAAAACGACATAATAATTACTTTGATTTAATATGCTCACTGGCATAATACTGCATCCGTTATCTGAAGCATGGGTACGGGGCAAGTGTAAGAACCTCGGTGGTTTTAGACCTGATTTAGGCTACATCGACCTTTTTTTCACTCTTCTCCAAATTTTATAGCACAGGTAGGTGTTGTATCTCGTTTAAGTCAATAAGCACGCAAGTGGTGAATTAATTAGTAATTATATTTCCAGTATGTAAGCGCAAACGTAGCCGGCCCATAAGCCGGTGAGCAAACAGTGCGTCAACACGCAGACAGGCAGGCACAGAACTGGCGCAAGTGTTACCAGAAAGAGTATGTCATCACGTTGGGCAGTCAACGAACCAATCAATGCGGACAGGTCAATACTGACCTCTGATTCGCTGAGGCGGATCGACCTTGTAATAGAGTAAGTCCGCATGAGATGTGTACGTGTGTGGTGGTGGGGCGCAACGGTCAATCACGTGATGGATATATCACTCGACTGCAGGCCACAACAGTAGGCAAATCCATCTTCCTTCATCTCAAAGAGGACTTCTATTTAGTCGACCACTCCATGTGTTGGCGCTGCCTCTCTATGATGAGTCAACCATCCGGTATAATACCAACCAAAGAGCTACGAGTTACACTTTCAGGACCACGAACCAGAGGTCAGCAGTCGGACCAATCAAAAACCCTGCGGTTCAAATCAGACTCCTATGACGAGAAGAACACAGAGATTGGTTAGGGACTGTATAGCCAATGCCATTTCTTGGTACTTAATCCCACTGATTTCTTTCAATAAATAAACCACCATTTCTCTCACCCTTTTCCTGCGTCTCGTTTCCAGGAGATTCCGGTCAGCGATTGCTAACTCGATTAAGTGTTTTGCTTACGATTATGGTTCCAAATCCTGATTTGCGTCTATTTTGATTGCTACGCTGTATTTGAACGATGTCCCGGAAAGCGTCATTTTAATTTTACGATACACCGATATGAATATTCGAAGCCGAGCTCGAGCTTACGAATCTTTTTTGCCCAAGCGAACAACAGTCTTCGTCTGGTTAGTAAACTCGGTAATGGATATTATTCTTAAAACAGCTCCAACCTCTTGTGACTATAGCATCAACGGTACAACCTTTCTGATCTGGATTACGCAGACGTGATTGTTCTGCTAAGTGAAAATCTAGTAGGTCGCGAGCTTTTGTGAATGTTTCGAGGGGTCGTGTAGCCATGTTCGGCATGCATTTCGCGCCTTCGAAATGGAAAATTTTATGACTGAACTGGATTATTCTGGCTCCCAACGTCGATGGAATTAGTGAAATAACATTGAATGCAGGTAAATTTGGCTTTCTAAACAGGTAGATCTCATTTGGTGGACCCATCATAGACGAGGTATCTGCACACACAGATGACTTAGTTGACATCTACTTCCATGAGGCAATTCTGGCACAAGACGACATTCGGTTATTTTTAAAGGGTCCAGATCATGATGCAGCAGTTTGACGTTGTTTACGCACGGGGCACAGAATTGGCCCTTACAGGAATAATATAAGTCCGATCGATCATAGAGGACCTCTCTCTATTTAGGCTGCATTGCATCAGTCTCGTGGAGTAGTCGGAAAACTAATTCAGCGGCTAGTACCAGAGCTTTAGGTGTGTGCATTCGCCCACCGGAGTAAGTGCTCTATCTCTACATAGATTCCGTAAGTTACCTAATAAGCTGCTTTGGCGTGCGTTCCTTTCTGACGTAAGTAGTGGGTGTAAAAAAATGGTGGTCAATCTGGCATGGAAGAATGAAAACGTTGATGAGGAGCGGAGTCATGAAGGTCACGCTACGCTTGCTAGATGGGTACCTCAGAATTAGTGTATTAAATGGTTCTCTCTCAGACGCAGATATTTCTCTCAACTGGTCCATTCGAATGGACATCAAAACTGTCACGCTCAAGTGCATGATTGATCAAACTGGAAGTGAAAAGTCATCGAAAATGATTATTCGTAACTGTGAGGAAATATCTATAGTGGATTTTTCGTCCTCAAACGAGGTGACAGACACTTTTGGGGGCCAAATCACATATATATCGGGCACGTCAATCTTGCCGAACGTCAACAAATCTAAAAACTGTCCAATTATTCCAAGGAAATTTGTTTAAAAAAACATTCAAGCAACCAAGTGAGCACTCTGGATGAGAAACCGTATAACACAAATTTTTATACTTCAGGACTTCGTCTGTTGATGAGGATGTTTTGGCAATACACTAAACATTATTCTGTTTGTAGGGTACTTCTATATTTCAGTGCAGCCCCCCTCCCTCCAAAAAAGGACTAATAATGAATATCACATTATCCATCTCTCTCTCCCTCTCTTCAAATGACTCAAAATTATGCAAATATCTTCTCTAACCTATGGGGTGTACATGTTTTCAAGAATGCAGATATCGGATTGCGCAGGCCCATTTTGTTCGTATGCTCGTTTCTATTATCAAATTTCATCATCAAAAGTTTGTATTACAGGTCTTCTACCTTCAAAATTGTCCCAGTAAATAGGTGCTGACACGATCAAAGCAATCTGTCTTTGGAAGTGAATCTAAAAAAGTGTCAACTTCGCGTTGCTTGTTATTACGGTTAGCACTTGTTCGTGCAAATTTCTTTTGGATTTGCTTTTTATTCTTCTCGTTTTACATTCTTGGGTTGAATATCTAAAACTATACAAATCATTTTCGGTAAGAGGCAAGCGGCTAATCAAAGGGGCAAGTTAGGCGGCGTTAGTCAGTCTTTTTTTTTTTGGGGGGGGGGGGCAATAAGTTGATCAGCTCGACCACTCTAACACTAGTATCTAAACGATTACCACGATTACACACTTGATCTTTCTTTCTCCTATTGCATGCTTATTCGAATGAGATGTTGTGATCCGAATACCGGTTGTTATGACTTGTTTCTTTGTACCGGTCACTCAAACTACAGTCAAAAAATGAAACTCTTGCGGACATTGAATGAGTTACGTGTTCTCTCTGCGTAGCGTATTCACACATAAACAAGCACATACACTTTCCGGTTATGTACCTTTCCCGAGGCATTCCATGATTTAATGTAACCATTTCGTCGTCACCAAAATGCATGCAAACTTCTCTTACATAATCTAGGCATTAACCTTGCTTTGTAAAGCCTTTCTTAGAATACATGTGAAAATGTATCTTGTCGCACACCTGCTAGGTCGGGTGTGTGTCTTCAAACTAGCACAATCACGTGATCTACGGTTCACCTTGACGTGTTTTCGGTCGACTAACAAGGGCCGTGGTGGGTTGCTTTGTCGCATTACCGACTCTCTTTGTCATTGTCATACAATTCGTTGCCCCACTTTGGCGACACACTGCGACTCAGCAAACTGCCACGGACCAACTGGGCATTCAATAAGGTGACACAACTTTCAGGTGGACGATGCTTGAAATGACGATCACAAAAGGTTTATCCCTGAAATCAGACAAATAAGGATTCATGCATTATTGTTAACTGGATAATTCTCAGCTTTTCGCAATCCTCAGTGTGCACTGGAAACGGACTGGCTCTCTATCCGTACGTGGCCATTTTTCCAGGATCAGCGTACAGTATGTAGTTCGAGTTGCTATTGCCATTTAATTCACAAGGGCTCTCAGCGATCGTTTTGATGATTGAACAAGGGTAAGTGTAATGATAGATCATTGAACCCATGAAATTTATAAGCACCATCATGAATTTTCAACTGTGTGCGGCCCACGAGCAATGAGGTTGGGTTTGAAATTCCATTTATGGTTGACGTCATCCACTGAGATTTTACGTACCCGGTAAAGCTCCACACGGAGATGAAGAAAAAAGAATGCCAGGAGCTCGATACACACCAGAAATATGATGTTTCTTACATTGGAAGGTGAAAATCGGCTCCTGAAAGGTGACACTACAAAACAGTGCATCCTGAATTCCGGGGATATGACATGGAAGAATGATTATATCAGCCGGTTGTCGCCTAATTCTCCTTCTATCTTTTGTGCAGCTTACAAATGTTTCCGTGAATAGAATTTTTAGATTCTATTCCATTGAACCCCAACCAATTAAATTTTCAAACAACGAGCAAATCTGAAAATCAACATTCAATAATAGTATGGTTTTCTGCCCACATATTAGGGCCTTTGAAATCCTTTGAGTGTTCCTTTCTTCGAGGTTGTTTTCTCTCTAAATCCATTGAATGTAAATGAGAATACTGAAGCGAAATTTATAGTTATTGCTTCTACAAGACATATCGTTGGATGACAAAGGGGCTATCTTCCCAGTCGGAATAAATACGATAGCTCGACTCTCCTGATAGGTGCGGTCAGAATTTCCAAGGAACCTGTGTTCTTATATTTATTTTCTGTCAACCTTGAGACAGTTCCGCTTCATCACCTGTGTGTGTTTCCTCCCTGTGAATGACTTCGATAAGGGCCTGATATAAGATCATTTTCCGGTCCTTATATATCATTTTATCTAAAAATGATTTATTGGATATTTACTGACATGAAACAATTTTCAAAACGTTCGGACTTCCGAGTGAAACTCTACATCCAAATGGTTAAACAATAGCGATAGCCGTATACAGACAGTAACTGCAGCCAGTATTGTGCAACACAGCTACAGATTTTCTCATATTTTACGTTCCTTTTTACAGGTACGAAATAAGTGTTCCCAAACGACCTTTTCCTATCTTTCAGTCATGTTTAGTCCCAACTACCTCATGATCAAAATATCTCCTAAAACCTTACTATCATGGCTTTCGAAAAAAACCCGCTCCTCGATCTGTTAACAACCTACTGCTATAGCAACTATAGCAATCAAATTTGCATTTGTATTGATATTTATAGTTTTATGGATTTTTGTCTGAACAAAAAATCTGACCAATCACAACTCATTCAATCGAAGGAGTTTTTTCCAGCATACGACTCCTCTGAAGAACTTATCCAAACCGATCACGATTACCAATATCACTGATACTGAACTGTTTCCATGTTACCATGCTAGCCCTATCGATGAAGCTGATAAAACTATGAGCAACAGTGTGCTTTAGGACTGGTCGGACATGCAGCTACATCCCCCGCAGGTCGGAACACAAATGCATCAGTGAGATTATTAATCATTGACTCTCTATGGGAGCATGTCACAACTTGTTTTACCATCCGTTTGCCAGGCTTATAAACTACACCGTTTTCTCACGATCCCGTCTATCACTGTGAGCCCCACAAAGCGCCATTAGTTTATTGCTTTCCCCTTAGAATGGTCGGTTCTCTTATGCACGTGGCCTTTGTGGGCGGCTAGCGCTGTGAACGCGGTCAGTTGGGCCATGTTCCGCTTAAAACCGATGAACGTGGAGCCAAATGGTTGGCGCACGCGCACACACGTACGGGGCTATTAGCCGATGCATTGGAAACGGTGCAAATTGCTCTGACACGTAGTGGTGTCGCTTGTACCTAGCATCCACACACAAATACAAACACTACGGGAAAACGGTTGCGGATATGCACACACACACACACACACACACACACACACACACACACACACACACGTCATGGTTTGCCTAATGCAAATCAATACACAATGCGTGTCTGGTGATCGGCCGATAAACCCTGGGAATCTACCGTAAAGATACCCGGACCAATGTAAAGCATGTTTCCATTTACGGCCCCCGAGACGCCTCCACTTATTGGCTTTCAAATCCACTGCCAGGTAGACGTCAACCAAGGCACCGGTGGCCTGGTTTTTAATTAAGTATGAATACTGAAGCGGGTGTGCACTGTTAGTTGATAAAACCAATTCGGTCAGTTGGTTAATAAGAAACATACTTGGAACATTCATCCGACCTGGTGTTTTTTATCAGATAGCATGCAACTCTCATCAAGACTACAATCTCGGAAGTGGAAACGGAGAGTTTTTCCACCTTTTTTGTGGTAAATCGGCTACGAAGAATGTCTCATTTCGCTCCCGAGATGGTCGAAGCAGTTATTCAAAAAACGGAGGGGGATGCACAGTTCATCCCGACGAGACTGTACCTTGACGTGGTGTGATGGCTTGAGCACAAATGTGACCCAACGAGCTACACAGGATGGCTTTTGTCAAGCCAGGAGATCTAATCACGCATGGATGGGTAATGGGTAGACGTCACACGAAGTTCAGTCTCCTGGTCCTCCAGGTTGGGGGTTCAACTGGAATTTGCATTTACATGGTAATGTAGTGGCGGTGGTGGAGGAGTAATCGATCCAGATGAATGGGCCTCCACTTCGCCTCACCCGCTGCCTTGCGGTTAGGTTCTTGTCAGAACTAAAGGCTTTGGACGAAAACCCTAATCGCTCTCTCGCATAGTGGCTGGACACACTATCAGTACCCGTCCATCAAACCCCAATGCATACACAAAATAAAAATAATTCCATACTGCATCGGTCGTCCCATAGGATAATCAGGACCGCGTTGCCCATTGCATCGAGCGGGGTGGCTAGTGATAAGTGGGCTACTGCTCAAATATCCTAACCTTTGTGCAATTCTTCGTTTTCAGTACCAAGCCCTTTCCATCTTCCCCTTCTTCCGGCCTTTAATAGTCCCTCAAGCAACTTGGATGTCACTCGCCAAAAGTCGTTGCCAAATAGCACTGTAAGTAATGTATCTCGAAACGAATGGCAGATTCTAGAGCCTCCTCAATCACTGAATCTGGGTAGTCTCTTTCAGCATGAGGACCCTGATGCAGGTGGATCAACACGCTTGTCTGGCGTATACAATAGAATCCTTAGGGATCAATATTTGCTGCGTGTCGGAGACTCGAATTCAGGATCCTAGTACTATAAGCCACTTGAGCGCACCCGATTTGTCATCGAGGTACGTTCTTCGCACATCAGGCGACGAGGAAGCCCGCTCATTGGGTCAGCGCGGGGTGGGAATTGCACTTGGCAACAGGGCTGAGTTATCTCTTATCGATTGGATCCCCGTCAACAGTCGTTTATGTGCAGATCGTCTCCAGGGTTCAATCAACGTCCGGAAGGGAAGTAATACCAAAAGGTGTTTGTTTAGCAAATTGGTATATGCACCGAATAATTGCAGTTCTGATATCCAAAAGGACGCTTTCTACGATAAACTCATCGATCGCATTCGAATGAGTCGGAGCTCTGACATTGTTGTACTTGCAAGGGGACTTTAACGCGCAAGTTGGAAAACTGAGAGCATCAGAAGCTTGCCTAGGTGGTAGTTGTGCTCTGCCCAGCCAACGAACAGATAACGGCGATCTACTTCTTCAGTTCTGCGCAGATCATCATCTGCTCCTATCCAGTAACAACTTCCGACACAGCTCTCGACGGACGGCAACGTGGTGCTCCAGTTCAACTGGTACGCTAACTCAAATCGACAGCATAAGTTACCGTTGGTGTGGCTCAGTGCAAAATTGCAGGTCCTATTGGACCACCTGCTTTCAGTCTGACTAAGCGTTAGTTTTGATGC
>UZAN01058407.1:0-12089 GCA_900618425.1 Echinostoma caproni
AGAAGAACGATCTCCGGAACCGTGTCATTGCATTCCAACCGGTGCTCTTAATGTGGGAAAAATACAGATCTGAAATACAATTTGTGAGTAACAGCATGACAACAGATGAAATGAACTAAGACCGAACCCGGGATCAGTGGACAAAAATTTGTTCCGTTCACGCAAAGGGGTGGGAGGAGATTTTCATCAGGGATTGCAAATGCTTTAGTAAACTTTTACAGGTGTAATTAACGCCCCACAATCTACCTTGGGTACTGTGTTGCGGTCACCGTCGTTTTACGTCACCACTGGATGCTGACTGATGAACGATTGCGATTGCTATCACGCCAATGTGAAATCTGATGCATTTTTATGTATTTCACACCTGTCTGAGTTCAGACTCTGCCAAACAAATCACGGGATCATAATCTTTATGAAAAAGAAAAAGAATGGTCCATGATTTGCTCGAGGACACGATATTGCTAGGTTACCCAGGCCAAAGCAGATGAATTTTCTTAGGGAGTTCACAACCGGAGCCTTTAGATAGCCAAAGCCTTCCCCGGAAGGCAGCTGGGCGGTGTGCGAAAACTGCAATCCATTGGGGGTCGGTGTCCAGTTCATCGATCAAAAGTCCGAGGTGCTCAATACACCTCGGTGTCCAGCTGAGCCGTTGACCATTGCTACGATCAGGAAGTTGTGCCTGTAGTTTGAACGCCCCTTTTTGTTTGGTTAGAGATCAAGGATTTTAGTCAACTCCCTTAGGGGAGCTGCTAGTGGTTCACCAACCCGGTTTCTGGCGAGCGATGTTTGCTGAGGCAGGTAGCGGTTGAAAAAAGATCATTGGGTGCTCAAACGAGGGCTTGGAATGAGGATATGAAAACCCTAACCACGAGACCGGGTCGCCTAGGTCCCGTTAGGTTCCCGGACTAGGTACCCCGAGATGATGATCACCAATGGTGATATGGCCGGGTGGCGCTCATGCATCTACTCATTATTCTTGTAACATCAGTCTATATAAATTCGCTATCCTCCGCTTGAATTTACTCTCAATATTCTAATCTTCATTCTGCTCTTTTGTCCAAATGGGCAACCATAATCGGCGCACGGAAGTGCATGGTTAATGGTTTTAAGACGTAAGCTGAACTGTTCTGGCTTTTGTCTTCTCACTTTGATTGGAAAACACCTCCACTTCAAGAAAGCCGTGGGTAGGGCTTCCTCAGCAGATGCTATATGAGACGCTTGGTCGTATGAGACTGAGGTGCAAGGGAAGGGTGACCATCCTCAATCCGAGACGCCCATCCCCGGCCGTACCGTGTCATTCGGAGGTCGATGCGAAATTGACCCGGCGGGCGTCATGCAACATTGTGTATCCATTTTGGGATGTGTTCAGTGACTGCCTTCGCATAATTTTTGCCCTGTTCGTCACATGCTGAGGGCTCTGCAGAGCTCATCGAAATTCATACTCGGAAATAAAATCATCCAGTATTCTGCTATCCACATACTCTTTTTAGAGATTATATTTTTTCTGTATAACATCACTAGTCGAGGTGCAACAAAAATTGACGGCGACAATTCGTGTCGTAGAATGTGAACACATCTTTTTTATTTTCAGTAATATTGTATGCTGAATGTTTATAATGAAATGCCAGTTGCTCAGTTAAACCTGCTAACTATGCGCAGTTCATCAACAGGATACCGGTCCATGGTAATACACTCAGAAGCATGTGAAATAGAATGCTAAAATATCAAACTTAACCTGATTGTATAATACTGGATTGGTGATTGACTCTGTCCGTGATGTTATTTCGCGCAATTGTTCGAGTGGACAGTCAGGGTTGTATCGATTTTTCCGCTCTCCGACACTGTGACCCCGTTAATAACTTTCACGGAGTCCCTGAGGTACCAACCACATCGTCCAACCTTATGCAAACCCAATATCATTTTGGTTAGTTTCAGCAAACTTCTTTTTTGTTTATTCCTGATAATTACCATCGTCTTCATCATCTACCAGAGGATGATTAAATTGATGACCGAGATCCTCTTTGTAAAAATCAACCGGAACCATTCTGTGCTGTATACTCACACGTCCCATGTCAAAAAGAGCGAATTTGTGACGAAAATTAAAAAGCAGTGGAACGAATTAGGCAACAATGCACTAAATTTAAACCAAAATGCGGATTTTATGCGAAAAATTCCAGACTGGCCACTAATTGGTCCAACCGTTTACTCGTGTGTCGAGACGTCGTAAGGAGCTGAAGACTGTTTCAATCGGCTAACGGATCACTAGACTGCTCACACGCATGTACAACTAGACTTCAATTAATCTTCTTGAGATGCATTAACCGATGATGAATTATCTCGTTTTAACCATTTCTTTTGGTGGGAAACCTCATCCTTTTTTCTTACCATTTCTATCCTGTTTTTCCTCTATACTTCTCACGCGAAAGACGGTTACGCCTCTCGTGGCCTTCTCCCCCCTCGCATTCGGACCGTTCTATCTAGCTTGATCACGTTGCATCAGGCTATCACGTGCATCGATCTGTTTCGGAATAGCTAATTTTGATTTGTGTTCATTGCTTCTGATCACGTGCGTGAGTTTATGGTTTTCGCCGTGTGTTTTCGTTACTTCAAAACACACATGGGCCGCCCGATACACACGACGTTCAAGATGATTGTTGACGATCGGCTTTCCAAACGGGACTGTATTAGCAACTGTTCACCTAACCATCAGCTCAAATACGTCGCAGAAGTCGTCAATTAAATCATTTCCCAACCAAAACATGGACAACGAGAATCTTCAAAATCGATCAAACCATTTCTCTGACTTCCCAGCATGTAGTTGACCTGAACAATGGTTAACGAGGACTATTGGTTTCAGGGCTAGTCATTTTCGTCTGATGTGCGACTGAAAAGCCCCATAATCCACCGCTTGATTCAGCAGCGCGATCTCTAATGCCCCGCGCTTTAGGGGTACAAGCTAAGTGTTTCGTGAGTGTGTGTGTATGATATCTTTGTCCTTGCTTTTCCTTTCAATTCAAAGGCTGTGCAGAATCTTTCTGTACTCCACTTAGTTCTCCAATAAAAGTGGCTGAATGACGGCAACCAAAGTGAGGATTTTGTGACAAACAGTAAAGATTCCAAAAGGATTATACATGGCCTCTGTTTTGTGCATTTCAATAAACCGTAACCCGCATGAGTTCAGTTTAGTTCACTTTGGCCATACACCTTCGTGTGCCGGGTCTGGTTGTTGTTTTTCGGCTGCCCTTTTAATGAACAGTAGGAGAATGACAGGAAGGTTGAAAATAGAGTGAAAAAGAAAATGGAGAATTTCAGTGGACTAATGTTGCAAAGAAATTGAGAAGATGCACGAACGTCATTGTTTACGACACTGAGCGATATCACTCAGTGTCTCTAATCCACCCCCGGTTACGATCATCTCAAGGTCCCCATCCAGGGAGCCTAACGGGACCTATGTGGCCGAGTCTCTTGGTTAGGGTTTTTCATACCCTCGTGCCAGGTGTTGGTTTGATCGCCCTTAACTTTATTCCACCCACTACCTGCCTCGAAAAATATCGCTTGCCGTGGTGACCTGTTTCGTGACATGCCCCAACTAGCGTAATTTAATCTCGTTCCAGTGGACGAGGTCATTTACTGACTCACATGTCCCTGCGCATCATAAGTAATGCTTCAAACTCGCTGTTAAGACCTTGTCTGCCGTACACTTGAAACGATAAGTTACATGACTTTGCCGCGGTTTTGCACTTCACTGCAAATCGTTGAAAAGATCACCGTTTCACGTTGTGTTGAACACTGAAATAGGCAGACACGTTCATAGATTTGCTTTTGCTTCCAGCGAATTCTCTGGGCCAGTCACATTGGTTCTGGGAGATGTTTTAAGGCATTCACAAGCGCGCCACACTAATGATTAGTTAAACATGCTGTAAACAGATTTTATTGACCAGCGACCGTATTTCTCCATTAAAAAAGATATTAACTATGTCGTTTATGCTGCTGTCGTTGTCATCTCCATCTCTAATTGGCAGGTTTTACGATTCGACGGAGGTGAGACACTCGCCAATTCCGGCGAGTTCAACTTGTTGACACGACTGTTGAAGGATGCCGATTGGGACAGCATTGCGTTACTAACGAAACACTTGCCAAAATCGCATTGACGAAAACACACGCGCTCATTTTTCGATGTCCAACTTCTACAGTTTGATATAGTTTTGCTCAGGGATCGTCGGTTCAGTTATTTTTGGTGCAAAGTTTACTCTTTACTCCTCAGTTCGCTTTGATCATTGTTTTCTGGTTCCATCCCTCACCGTAGAGGAATATTCTAGCGCTAGTCTCTTGGTTTCATTTACTTTTACATGATTCCACTGAAATTTGCTTTTGCTTTTATTCTTTTAACGAGATGATATTTTGATATATATTTATTGGATCACATCCGAACGTTTATTCTATTTTTCAATCACATTTGTGGAAAGGGCGAACAATTATCCTGGCTGCTACTCGTAGCGTTTGTCGCTCTTGCAGGACAGGTGTGTAAATTTCATTGCTCAGATGAGAACATAAATCAATCCGCTGTATGTTTTCTATCGGTAAACTAGATTATATCCTATTCTACTTTAAGGTCTTTGGTTTCCTCGACTACATGAAGTTTCAGTTTATACAACGATCAACTATGTGACCGCCTTCATGGTTGTCTTTTAGCTGCCTGTTTGGATGAAGAAGTAGAGAGGTGAAAACAGAATTCCGCTTGAGTAAAGCTATGTTGAGTAGATGTGCGACATTCAACCGCATCGCCCAATGGCTCTAAGCACCGAGTACGCTGATCCTGAAGTCTCATTCCAGAGAAGCTTTTGGATTGATGAGAAATCGGGTAAAACAATGACAGGAGTCATTTACTCGAGGAGTTGACTGTTTGCTCGGTTGAAATAATCAGCAATGGACAGAACATTATCAAACTGTTTGACAGGGCAAGCCAACTATATATGGTCGGGGGTACGTACCTTGGGTTGTGGTTGGTCACCCTTCCCTTGTACCTCGCGAAATGCTCCCATACGACCAGGCGTCCCAAGTAGCCTCTACTGATGAAGCCCTATACACTGCCTTCTCGTGGCGGAGGTGTTTTCCCACCAAAGTGAGAGAACGAAAAGCTGATGTCCGGGGCTATAATCGGGTTGGTGGATCATAGGCAGTTCACCTAGAGGAGTTGCACAGAAACCGTGATTCCCAGCCGACCAGGAGAAGGTATATGAATCACACCCACACCTTTTTGGTTGTGGCGATGGTCACCGGCTCGATTGGGTATTGAGGTGTATGGGGCACCTTGGATGTTTGATCCCATCCAAAGGCGTATGGTCCGATGTACTGGACACTGGCTCCCAATGGATTGCGGTTTTCGCACACCTCCCTGCTGCCTTGCGAACCAGGCTTTGGTTAGCTTATGGCTCCGGTTGCGGATTGCTCGAGAAAATTCACCTGCCTTGACCTGGGCAACCTGGTAGTATTCGGCCCACTTGCAAATTGTGGAGCTTTTTTCTTTTTATAAAGATTATTGTACCACGATTTGTTCGGCACACAGTCTGGCATCAGACATGTGTGAGGTATATATGAAATATATAGCACTTTGGATACCCGTCTTTGTTTGTGGATGTCCCCTGCGTTTCCAATCGTGTACACTTCCGTTAGATTTAAATTTGTTTATCAGCGCTTTGTCACCGTTTCTGATGACTCCTTACACAAGTTTTGTTGGATTTTCTCACCGTCAGTGAGAGCTTTCCCTTGTTCTCGTCGTACATCGTAACCAATGCCAAACGATCGTCGATCAACAGAGTACAAGCTGCTACATACCACATTTATTTGCCGTTATCTCCTGGAACGGTTCTTTTTATTACATTGGTTAAGGTGCCTTATACTTGCAAATGTTACAAGATAATGTGGCACCTGCCATCCGGCATATAGAGACCGAAGTTTGCACCACAGTTTGGTTCCAACATGATTAGAATTATGCGTTTACTGAACCCGTTTCGAAAAGTGGTGCGTGTATCCTCTACAAGCGTTGGCCCAGCGTCATCATCTCTAACTGGCTCACTAGTCGCCAAGCGACCATCCGATACGAATGTGGTAACTAGAACTTCGTAACTAAAGGGAAGCTCAACCAAATTGTTGATGCACGTAGCATCGCTTTGTACACAGGGTATTAAGATCCACTGCGCACAAGATCAAACAATATTAAATGCTGTACCTATATAAATGTAAATGGCCAGTTGATCTATTAATCGAAAACAGCTTGTTTCGCCTATTCGGTTTTATTTTCAGTGTTACAATGAATGTTTTCCATGTGCTGAAATCTACCAAGTCGGTTGGGGTGAGGGATTCCAAGTGCCGCAGATCGCAAAATATGATCCAATCAGATCGCAGATAGGGTCAGAGGGAATTTACTTGATTAAGGTCATGAGTGAGAGTCACAAGACAATGTAAAACGATGGAGCAATCGCAGTGTAGTTTAACCGACTTGGGATTTTAGTACCCGCTTCGTGTTTCGGAAAACATTGCACGTAGTCGTCACTGCTTGGTCACATGATCCACTGCACGCTCTGACCGCTATTCCGATCTTCGTATCCTGTTTTAGTAATTTCAGATGTGATCAATCGTCCCTAATGGCGGAACAAGCAAGCACTTTATATTGAACAACATGGTTTTTGCACAACATTCTCCAATTTAACCAGGGAAAGTGAACAAATTGTTCACGACATATCTGGCGAAAGGTTTCTAAACACGTGGTTCGAAATCAATGATGAACTGCAACCTATTCTTGCTGAAGCAAAAAAAGCACGAACCAGAAACCACGTTAAACCGGAACAGTGAAACCGATGAATCACGTCTCAGTGGCAGACTGTGATCCTGTGGGGATCTCCACTAACACCAAAATTCTATGAATTAACATGTGTGTCAAGAAGAACGATAATCGATGTGATTAATTCAGTCGACCACGCTACAGAACGGTGATTTGATTGAGAATCAAGAGTTAACTCCCGACATCAGTAGCAGAATGTGGATAAAGTAGACCTGTGTGGAATTGGAGCTGATGCACGCGCGCCACTGGTTGCGAGTCGGTCACCAAATTATCACCCCAGGGATGTGTTCGAATCCCACCACCACCGCGTGACTTCCCCCGTTATGTGTTGAATGGCAGCCCTTTGATTGGCCACTTCTTCCTGCTTGAGAATTGTATCTTTGTATATTCAATAAAAGGAAGTAAAAAATGAAGAAATATCTCTAACTTTTTATTGTGTCCGTGAGAACTTTTCTAAATGGGGAGTCCATTTAGTCAAGTATTGTGGTGGTTGTATTCACACCTTTGAGTTGTCTTTTTTGTTACATGTGCCTGGAATCACACGGTTCATGGGGGTAAATTTCACAGACTTTGGGGGGAACCCTTACGTAAGAGTCTGTTTTGTCGATCTTAATTTACGGGATGAAATACTATCGTCAGTGAATGGAAAAATAGTGTTCCATAGTGCACCAGTTCGGGAGAGGTGAGAAGGACAATTGAAAGTACGATATTGAGTGATGGAAACCTGATATGTATGACTAGATGGTTGTTTTGGGGAATGAACGGGAAAAATAACTGCAAACTCCGAGGAACAGTATGCAAAAGAATAATGATCGAGCGAGGAGAGCAATCCACCTCGCCCTCGTAAATGCAAGTTAGAAAAGAATCGTCAATCAATCGAGTGACCTAGCGTTAAACCGGAGGTGAGGAAAGAGAAAAAATTAAAAGTTTTAAAGCAATAAATGCAACATGATTGTTGTTCGTTCACTGGCCACGAACCATTTGCCTTTCAAAACATCGCCTGTCGAGAATACCTATTCCGTTAAATTTGTAGCACGCGCCCCGGCCATCGCGATAAACAAAGATGGAGAACTGGAATCAATGAAAAGTCACGTATGCCTGATACTGTTTGAATAATAACACGCCAAACTTGTGCAATGCGGCGTTTGCACAACGAAATTAAACCTACAACGGTCGTCTCTCTGTATCAAACAATAACACTGGCCACACAACTACAGCCTACAGTCGTCCTTTGATGGGCACCTGAATTTTACGGAGGCAGTAAAGGTGTCTTGAGTTGTTAAACAGTGCCAAAACCTGTGAGCTAATCGACACTGTCCACAATTGAAGATGTAACCATCTGCGTAGCGGAATTCCGGTTGAAAACAGACCAAAATTTGTTACAGCACTTTAAACGCGGAACAGAGCTACGCGAACACCTAAACAATCCAACAAGTCTGGCAAGTTAACGAAATCTTGGATCAACAGTACATCGTTTGCGCAAATCCACATCCGAAAACATGTCCCCTGGGAAATTTTCAACGCGACTATTTTCCCGCGAGAACAAGCATCTGAAATCACGTTTATTTTTAGGGTGAAACTCGAACACTTAAATCTGTTCGGGATCACAGACAAGAATAGTTCCAGGAGGGCGTTCATTTGAATCACATGCTGCTGTTATTCCACACTCTCCGTTGGCAAAAATCATCTCAGCTATCTGGAATTCGAAATGTTGTCCCTGTGCTCCATTGGAGCCGTATTTTATAAAGAAAACGTGTTCAAACGTGCGAATTTAACAAATTTAGCACACGTTATAATCGCGTATTTGGAATATGCATCACGACCGGCCGTAGTATTGTTGCGTGTAGAACGGAAATGCACATATCATCTAGTACTACTTATATGGAAAATGATAAGTTTGTTTGATTAAGTTCTCCGAAAATTGTTCGATATTTCCGATCAGCCAGGGACAACAAATCCGGTAGAGGATCCTCGCCTAATTTGCCGAAATCAATGTCTCAGGGAAAAATTACAATTTCGCTCCGACCGTGAAAATCAATGGGGCATAAAGTGATGGTGGAATTGGTGTTGTCTCCTATGGTTTTCTCTTGCGCTAATGACAATTTTCGGCGGAGGATATGCAAACGATTCCGAAACTAGGTTCAAGTAAAATAATTTTCGCTCCCAAATGAGTGATGAAACAGTAGAATTGGGTAAAAGATAATGGCGGTTAGCAGTACAAAAAGGTAGAAACATAAGGAAAATGACTCGAACTTTTTATNNNNTTTTTATCCTGGTCAGAAAGATGTATATTTCATTGGAGAATGTCTGGCTAGAGCAATCATACCACATAGGTTATTGTACGGCGTCTAAATGCGCCCGGATTATTGTTCGTATTTCTAACAAAAATTTTAAAATACCTCCAGAACACAGGATCACCCAGTTGGATTTTCATTTAATATAACAGCGAGGAGCAAACGTCACCAAAATACATATTCCACTGAGTAGTCAGCAGTCCTCAGAGTAAACAATTTAAACACAGGATACCTTAAATTCACCTTATTAGAAAACTTGTGTACTTTAACACAATAAAAACATGATCTGAAGGAGAACATACAGGTGAACACAGTAAATCTCTAGTATGTTTTTCGACAGCTCTCATGTAGGCTTCACTCAATGTAATGAATAAGTTCAGTGAAACAACAAGAACTGATCGCTCTTCTCCGTGCTCTCAACTCGGTGCGCCGAGTCAAGTTGGAAAACTTTTCACAAATTAACTCTTTAAAAGACCAAGGAACGTACAATAGAAAAATTGGTCAGCACACGTTGAAAGTGTTCATCTGAGCCGCGGGTGTAAACAATCTAGCGTTTACAACGGTCACAGAAAACGTCCCATGACGATTTATCAATGCAGATGAACTGATGGGCTCAATTCGAAAACTTCAGCGATCAGCCAAGTGTGTTGGAAAGTTTTGTTTGAATTGATCGTTTGTTTTACTGCATCAATTGTGTTTTTATGATTGGTCAGTGTAAGACTAATTTTTCATCGAGGAACAATCTGATTGGTTCAGGGTTATATGTAAACGTCTGCGATTCCCTTCTCAAATGTGATTCGTGTCCAGTGGACTAGGAAAATGTATCGAGAGCATTTCCTGAAGAGCCGACTTTTGACAGTAAGACACAATGCACACAAAGCATCAGAAAACGCCGGGTGGTTCCCCACGAGATTAGTAGAGATGTCTCATTTGGACTGCGATGCATCGATTCGACTACACTGTCGCCCTGGAAAAATGAGCTGATGCAAGATTTCAAGTGTGTGACAAATCCTCAAACCGGATAAAGGATCTGGTACGGTGAACGTGATCAAGAAGAACTATATTTAGCCAAAATAAAAGAAATATTAACGGATGACATCGAGGTTCAAACAAACCAGGTCCAAGGTAACAGTTAGCTCTCCGGAAAACTTGTCGTAAGGAGCTTTCAGATTTTGGGAAAATATGGCGATATGTCTGAAAACCAGTGCAAACAAAATTGAAGTCAGTCACTGGGGGCAGTAAAACCTCACGAATCAGAGGTTTGTCCGGAAGTTCATAAGTCTGTGACTATGCTCAGACCACTTTTGTGTGTGCAAAATTCACAATGTCACAAACTCGCAGAATGATTGGTAAAGATTACAAATCACTTGCTTTGATACTTCAATGTTTAAAATAGTTTTCGAATACCCAGATTTTTTGGAAAATATCTGATATACATCATATATCATTAATGTCTCTCTTTGAAACAATTGATTTTATTTAATTTTTCTCCTTAATATTCAAGATAATTATTAGTTTTGTGTCCTGAAAATATTAATTTTGATTTGGAACGAAACTGCAAAAAAACAGATCGATAGTGTGGCCATAGGCGGTCCATGAAGCCCAATACTGGTCGGATATTTTTCAAGAATGATAGAACAAAAAATTACACACAATACCTTCTGGTCTACCTGGTGCAAATGCCATGCGGATGATATTTGTTCTCACGGATCGTGAACATTTTGAATCGCCTTTGGAACAATTTAACTGCGTTCAGTCACAAGTTCCTGTGTCCCACGAAGAAGAAACCAACGATTCCGGGTGTCTGTGAAGTGTCGAGTATGTGCTTTAGCAGCAGTTAGGTCAGTCCTTCTTTACGGCGCAGAGACTTGGCCATTACGGGAACAGGATAAAAATAGTTTGTCGATGTTTGAACATCGCTATCTACATTGTATTGCACCAGTCTGATGGGGGAAACCGGACAACCAATACTAAGGTTAGATGCAGAGATTTAGGTAATTGCGATCGTTCACTGGGACAAGTGGTCGATCTTTGTAGACTATGCTGGTTGGGACACGTATTGCACATGTCACCAAATAGGTTGCCACGGCGAGCGATGTTTGCCGGGAAAGGAAGTGGTTGGAAAAAGGTCAAGGGTGGTCAAACTAAGATCTGGCATTTGACCAGCACTGATCGAACACGTTCCAATGAGATCGGTGAAATCGATGACTCGACCCAAAATCAATGCTAAAACAATTACAAGGAACTCGGGATCATCGACTGTAAAAACGCTTCAAAACAACCAAACAATTTATCCCGTATCTCTATCAAACAATTGGAACGCAGCCGCGATACACAGACTCTTGGTGATTAGTAGGACGTTATTAATCAGATTGCATCATCATGTTTTGTACTCCCAAAAGTTAGGAAGGCAATACTATAAATGAAAAGTTATTTTTTAAAAAAACATGAAAATTCAAATACGACGGAAATGTTTGTGATGACCGACGAAGAACACCAGATAGCTGTTCTGTTCTGTTTGGGACTCGGTAGCAGTGCGTAAATTTCCAAACGTTCCCCGTCTGAAACATGAAATTTACTCTTTTAGAAGCGTATACATCAACGAAGTTACCGCGACAGATAGAGAGAGTAAGAAAGAACAATACTGTACAACTATTACGGAAGCCAAATGTCTTGGAAAGCAATTCGGGACGGAACAGCGCTCACCCATACTTAGATTCCCGGGATAATTTTCCTTACTGACATCAAACTTGTGCGCTGTACGTCTCAACGGTTCAGTTCGAGTCAATAGCTACAGAATGAAGCGTCGATGCTTATTCGTCGTATCGGCGTATGCATCGACTAATTGCAGTATACCGGAAACCAAAGACGAATTCTACCAGGATCTTTCTAAACTACTCCAAAGTGCTCAATCGACGGACGTCGTAGTAGTCGCCGGGGACTTCAATGCTCAA